>BPTQ01000008.1:207181793-207228208 GCA_019973895.1 Chrysanthemum seticuspe | reverse complement strand
TTGTTTTGTCCGATTTAGTATTCCTAGTAGTTTGAACGAATAAGTGGACAAAATAGAGAGTTCTTCTTGGGTTCTTGTAACGAGTTCGAAACTGATTTCTTTCAACCCAACTTCGATACGTCCTTCTTGAAGAAGTTAAATTTGAAGTTCTCCAGACCCAAAATACACTAGAAGGTCTACCCTTCTCTCAATAACCTTGTTCTACCCAGAAATCTCAATTTTCTCTACTTTCTCCGTTACAATAGTTCTTGTTCCGTTCCAATCAACGAGTCCCAATATCTGTCCTTCTTCCCCATCTAATACTACTCCATAAACGAGGACACCGTTCCTAACTTCGATAATCTTAGAAAGAACGAAAACGAAGAATATACCCAAAAGTCCATATGGTCTACCTACAGTTCTCACGTAAAGAAATACCGTGATAATGTCTTCTCCACATACACTTTGTTGGAGGTCCAAAACTTCTAGGATTCGTAGGATTGTTTCAAATATTCCACCACTTCCGAAATATACCAGAAGTAGTCCGTGGATCTCGAACCATACTCTCCGAGAGATGTAAGAATAACTTTGTACCTATGTCCTCCCCTCGGTAACTGTTCTGAAACAAATAGTTCTCTCTATTCTTTCTATAGTACAATCATGTCCACATACAACTACTATAATAGAAACCCCGATGGTCTGTCAGGTACCAATTCCTCAAACTCGTCGACTACGTCTTCCTTAAAGTTTACTCAAGTTACCCTCTCAATTGTAAGAAAAATCCTGAAGTCCAATTCGTCAGGTTCCTTCCCTTAAAATAATCGGTTCTGTTCATACAATGTCTGTATGAATTCTTTAAATTAAAACTACTATACTTCCGACAATGATGTGGCTAATTTAGATAGTTAAGTAACCCTTTTCTACTTCTACCAGTCGGACAACTTCAGTTCAATATGTCTAGATACTAACCGAGAGAATACATAGAATGACGTAGTTCCGGACTATAATACAAACGTCACACAAATACACGATCTATAGTTCAAAGTGGTTTCTAGAGAGTGAACTTACGACAGTTCTCTTATAAGACAATAAACTTTGTTGTTGGATTCAACCCCAACACCATAGGATTTCTCAGTGGAAAAGTGAATCTTCGAAAAAGTCTATCACTGATACGTCCCCTATTGATACTATCTTCTAGGTGTTGACCACCTACGGTTATAGAACCTTCTTCCAATCAGAGTACCGTCACGTTCTTTGTCTGTTAACGTCGTTGTAGTAGATGACTTCGACTTATACATCGACGACGTTCAACAACACCAGTTCAAAATACCTACGTCTTAGTTGAGAACCTAATACCCAAGTTGAAGTTCTTATGAGGATAGTTATAACTATTACTCTCATGGTAAACGTAACACTTCTTAGGACACATAGTGAGGTTCTGTTTCGTATATGTCTAATCCGTAGTAAAATAGTCTCTGACAATACTCGTATCCGAGTAATTACACCAATTTCAAGTGTGTCTACTATTACATCGACTAAATGAGTGGTTTCCAAAACTACACAGTGCTAAGTTAGTGAACCAGCACTCGTAACCTTACTAATTGATGATTCGATACAAATTCCCCTCCTGATATTCTACAACCTATATCAGGACACATAACGAACTCCCCTCCTACAATCAAATATGAATCACATATACTTCCAAAAACCGTTTCATGACATAAAGGACTTTCATGACGAACCCTTTCATGACGAATACACCTTTCATGACAAACAGCATAATTTCATGACAAGGTTGCCATTATAACTTCCCATTAACCATTATTGCCATTGAAACAATAAATCCGACACTAAAAAGTTTAGAGTGGATATTTATTGAAGAAAGGCTTAAAGGGAGAGTATAAGAATAAAGTGTAGAAAAGGTATAAATAGAGGGTTAATGGTAGAGAAATGTTAGAAAGATAACACGAATAAGAAAGTTGTTACCACTTAGCAAATTGACAAAGCTTCGTGTTATACCACCGATTAAACTTATTCTGACTTCGTTTACACCGCAAAATACTATAATAACTAATAGAATGACCCAGCGGAGAATCAATACGAGAAAATCACCTCGGCCTATATTAACTTGGTACCTAATTACTTAAAACCCGATTACGATCTCTGTTATACCTCCTCCTACTTATAATATAATCTAGTTGACAACGACCTGCATGATAGTTCTAGTGTCTTCGGAGGTAAGCTCTTCTAAATAATAAACGACTACTTCTACCCCGATAATCTAAACTATTCGTTGACTAAACCCTAAGAAAATCCTTAAAACCAATACTTCCAAGAAACTGACTTGTTTGAAAATTCTTCCGAAATAAGACAGGAGTTACCTTCAAAAACTAAGTACAAAATGATGTAACGTATTCAAGATTTTCGTGAAGAACCCTCGTCAATCTTGTTCCAATAACTCTCTTCCCATCTGGAAGATCACATAAAACCCAGACCTCTTGAAGTTTAAATTGAAGAAGTTCTTCCTGCATAGCTTCAACCCAACTTTCTTTAGTCAAAGCTTGAGCAATGTTCTTGGGTTCTTCTTGAGAGATAAAACAGGTGAATAAGCAAGTTTGATGATCCTTATGATTTAGCCTGTTTTGTTTGTACACAAAGCTAAGTAAAGCATTATGAGGTTTAGTGAAACCCTTAGCTTTGTGTCTTGTCATAACTCCAGAAGTAGAAGGACCAATGATTTGATCCGTTGGATGATTCTTATGAATGCGTAAGATTGGAGACTGTGGAACTTCATATGTATCATCTAAGTTAGTATAATCAGCACCTTCATTGGAATTTGTGAAAATACCTTCATCTTCAAGCTCATCATCAGTTTCTTCTAGCTCAGGCATGGTTGGATCATCCAAATCATCTAAAGTACTGTCAACAGGTGCATTAGTACTTTGGTTGAAAGTACTGTCCAAAGTACTGGAAGAGAACTCTGCAGTCTTGTTCTTCTTCTTGTACTTTTTGATTCTTGCAGTGATCAAAGCAACTTGCCACCTGATATCAATTTCCTCAAGTGCATCTTCTTCAATCTGTGCTAGATCCTCTTCATAAGTGACAGGTAAGCTTGCTTGTTGTGCAAAGAAGGAGCACACAACTTCATCTGAGTTCAAAGTGGTTGATGGTGGGGCCTGCTGAGTATATGATGGGGGATTGTAAACGGCAGTACTTTGAGAAACAGTACTTTGAGGAGAAGCAGTACTTTTGGAAGTACTGCTCTTCTTTTCAGATGATAGAAAAGCAATGCTGTGAGATTTAGAATTTGGTTGACCACTCATCTCATGTTCATACACCTTCAATTGATGATAAAGATCATCAAAGTCCATAACCTCCAATCCTTGTTGTCCTCTGATCATAGTAGCAATCACATGCCATGTAGATGGCAAACTCCTTAAAAACTTCAAATTAACATCCTCAACTGATACTTCTGCCTTGTATAACTCCAACATGTTGAGGAGATTCTGAAACCTATCATATGCAGCATCAAGACTCTCTCTTTCTCCTACTGTGAATGTTTCAAACTGCTGTTTTAGCAAGTTTCTGTGCATCTTCTTAGAAGCTTCATTCCCTCCAAATCTGGTCTTGAGTGCAGCCCAGAGTTGCTTAGCATCTTTAGCATCGTGAAATTTTAGAAGATGACCATCTGGAATAGCAGACAAGAGAATGTTAAGAGCCTTCTCTTGATTCCTTAGGGTTGCTTGTGGTAAAACTGCTTTTGGTGCTAAAGGTTGTCCAGGAACTTGAACAGGTTCTGGAACAACTTCATTCCCATTCACAATCACATTCCACAGAGCATGATCTGTAATGGAAATATACTGCCTCATCTTCATGCACCAGAGATCATATTCTCCCTTCTTAATAACTGGAATTCTGAGTGAGGTGATTGAGGGTGGTGGAACAGCTTCAGTCGACATCTTGAATAGTTTAGGGTTTCTTCCTAGTCAGAGTTCCCATCAAACTCATGATCTTCATTCGCTATTGACCCAATATTTGCTTCTGTCTATATGCTTCTGTCGAAAATATCTGCTCTTGTCGAAAATAAACTTTTTCTTTGTAATCACGACATCTTTTACTGCTTCAATAAAACCTTAAATAAACCCTATATCAAGAGCTCCCCTCTCTGATACCAATTGATAAGATCGTTTATAAGCTCGGCTAGAGATCAATAACAAAGATAAATAACATGATACGCAGCGGAATAATCAAAACAATACTTTGTTATTGAACAAGGTTTTTCATTCACTAATACTCTAATAAATATTAGACGTTTATAGGAACACGTCTACTAACTAAACTAATAACCTAGGCGTTTACAATGAACCATACGCCTAGGACACACTAATCTAAAACCAATACCCTAGACGTTCTTCCCTAACGTCTAGGCTAAACACACACCTTTTACTAATCGTCTACATATTGGAAGACTTAATTAAAAACCTACACCTATGTCCTCTTTATATACTAGAGGCTAAGGACTAAATAATAAAACTTCCATTGCAAGCAAGTCCTTCCATCTTTTAGTAGGTTTCCTTCTTGTCATATTAAGTCCCTCTTGTTTCATCCTTTTTGTCTTTATCAACTCAAACTTGTAATTCCCAACAGTTCACTGTGTTTTGCCTCGGTCTTGTTTTAATTGAAAGTGTTGTTTTTGGAAGTGCATGCGCACTCGCTCGCAAGCTCGTAGACGTAACCGTAACCAAGCAAACGTACCCGAGATACGTACCGTTGAACAACCCACCATGGCTGGAAACCAAGGGAACGGACCTCAAGTCCAAGTACATGGTCCACAAAATCAAGCTCCCGATCTCCGAACGATGGAGGAGCTTTGCCAACCCACGATGGATGGACGGGGCGGTCCAATTGCCCCGGTCAACATCGAGGCCACGGATTTTGGACTTAAGCATCACATGATTCAACAAGTCCAAAGTTTTTGCCAATTTCACGGATCACCGGGTGACGATGCCAACAAGCATCTCGACAAATTTCTCACCGTCACCCAAAGTATGAAGCAAAATGGGGTCACCGATGACGCCCTTCGCTTATATCTCTTTCCATATTCCTTGACGCTTCATGCCACCGCATGGTTTGATCATCTTCCCAAGAACTCAATCCATAGTTTCGATGAAATGATCTCCAAATTCTTGGCGAAATATTTTCCACCGTCGATGGTGACGAAACTAAGGAATGAAATCAGCAACTTTAGGCAGCATCCCGATGAGTCCTTATTTGAGGCATGGGAACGCTATAAGCTTTCGATTGATCGATGTCCGAACCACAATATGTTGCTTGTCACCCAAATAGATACATTCTATAACGGGTTAACATTGAGACATCGTGACACAATCAATGCTGCTGCCGGTGGTACCTTTATGAAAAGGCGACCCGAAGAGTGCTACGATCTCATTGAAAACATGACTGCCCACCATAATTATTGGGATTCCTCAGCCGAGAGGAGTGAGTCAAGGAGATCTACCACCCTTCCATCTTCGTAATACACGACTCTAACCAAAAAGATTGAAGAAATATCCACTGCCGTACTTAAAATGAGTCAAAATAACAACAATCAACAAGTGAATGTCGTGAACAAGAGTTGTGAGACTTGTGGTGGTCCACACCCTTATTTTGAGTGTCCAGCCTCCGGTGGCTTCACTCAAGAGAGCGTATATGCCGCTTCGGGTTCCTACAATACGGGAGGTAATTCCTACCAACTGCAAGGTGACCGAAACCTTCTGAGCTATCGTTCTAACAATTTCCTTGGACCAACCGGGTTTAATCAAAATCAGAACAATCAAAATGTGCAAAATAGAAATAATCAGTTCAATCAAAATCAGAGTCAGAATCGGAATTTTCAAAATCAAAATCAAGGTTTTCAAAATCAAGGAAATTTTAATCAAAACCGATTCCAAGCTCCTCAACAAAACATGCATGCCCCACCTCCTCAAGCTTCCATTGACATTGCTAATTACATCAAAAGCAATGAAGCTAAGATGGTGTCCATGCAAAATCAAATTACCACTTTGAAGAATGATTTCACATCCGAGCTTAGAGCTACTAGTAACAAGATTGATCAATCTAATAGCAAGATTGAAAGCATGTTTGCTAGTCTCATGAGTCAAAAGAATCAAGCTTCAACTTCGGGAGCTCTTCCGAGTAATACCATTCCCAACCCAAAAGGTGAATTGAATGCTATTGCCACCCGAAGTGGTAAGTCTTATGAGGGACCCTCGATGCCTAATCCTTCTCTGGTGAGGGATGTGGAACGAGAAACCGAGGTATCAATGGACAAGGTGCATATCTCAAGCCCACGAAGTACCGCACAAATCCAATCTCCGGTGGTCTTACCTCCAATTCCGAAACCCGTTGTTCCGATGACCACTCCTAAGCCTTCACTTCCTTATCCTTCAAGGCTTAATGACCAAAAGCTCCGTGATAAAACTAGTCAACAAATGGAGAAGCTTATCCAAATCTTTCAAGATTTGCACTTCGAGATTAGTTTCGCGGACGCTCTTCTTCTAATGCCAAAGTTCGGTCCAACAATCAAAAGTTTGTTGAATAACAAAGAAAAGATTTCCGAAATGGCTAAAACTTCTTTGAACGAGAATTGTTCGGCGGTTATCCTTAAAAAGCTTCCCGAAAAGTTAGGAGACCCCGGAAAATTTCTCATCCCATGTGATTTTCAAGGCATAGTTCAATGCTCCGCTTTGGCCGATCTTGGTGCTAGCATTAACTTGATGCCACACTCCATGTGGAAAAAGCTTTCATTACCTCCGCTTACACCTACATGTATGATCCTCGAGCTTGCGGACCGTACAAGTTCTCGTCCGCTAGGTATAGCCGAGGATGTATTTGTGAAAGTAGGCAAGTTTCATTTCCCCGCCGACTTTGTTGTTGTCAAATTTGATGCCGATCCCCGAGTACCCCTCATCCTTGGGAGGTGCTTCTTAAAAACGGGTCGGGCATTGATCGACGTTGATGAAGGGGAAATCACTTTGCGGGTAAACAAGGAAGCCGTTACTTTCAATCTCAATCAAGTCACGAAATACTCCCCCAATTATGAAGACAATTCCGTCAACAAAATTGATGTCCTTGACATTGTGTCGGAGGAGTATTCTCAAGAAATTCTTGGATTCTCGAGTGGCAATCCCACTTCGGTCGATCCCATCGTTGCTCTCTCTTCCCCTTCCCTCACTCCATTTGAGGGAAGTGACTTTATTTTGGAAGAGATTGAAGCATACTTGGCTAGTGATTCTGTTCCATGGGAAATTGATCACGCTCCCATCGACATTGAGGGAGATATTCCTCTCATCGAGAAGATGCTCAATGATGATCCTTCATCACTCCCTCCTCAAGAACTTCATAAAGAGGAAATCAAAACCATTGAAAAATCTAATGATCCTCCCGAGGTCGAACTTAAGGACTTACCACCTCATCTCGAGTATGCATTTTTGGAGGGTGACAATAAATCACCCGTCATCATTGCTAAAGACTTGAGTGAGGATGAAAAATCCGCTCTCATAAAGGTTTTGAAGTCACACAAGCGAGCCATCGCTTGGAACCTTTCCGACATCAAGGGTATTGACCCGAGATTTTGTACACACAAAATTCTCATGGAAGATGACTTCAAACCGGCGGTTCAACACCAAAGAAGGGTGAATCCTAAAATTCATGAGGTTATCAAAGCGGAAGTCATAAAACTTCTCGATGCCGGATTGATTTACCCTATCTCGGATAGTCCTTGGGTTAGCCCCGTTCATTGTGTGCCCAAAAAGGGTGGCATTACCGTTGTTGAAAATGATGAAAACGAGTTGATTCCTACTCGATTGGTTACGGGATGGCGTGTTTGCATTGACTATCGAAAGTTAAATGAAGCCACCCGTAAAGACCACTTTCCATTACCCTTCATGGACCAAATGCTTGAGAGATTAGCGGGAAACGAATACTATTGTTTTCTCGATGGTTTCTCGGGTTACTTCCAAATACCCATTGACCCACAAGATCAAGAAAAGACCACATTCACGTGTCCTTATGGAACATTTGCTTACCGGCGCATGCCTTTCGGCTTGTGTAATGCTCCCGGTACGTTCCAAAGGTGTATGATGGCCATTTTCCATGACATGATCGAAAAGACTATGGAAGTCTTTATGGATGATTTTTCGGTCTTTGGGGATTCTTTCCAAACATGTCTCTCCCATTTGGAAAAGATGCTTGAACGTTGTGAAAACACGAATCTTAGTCTAAATTGGAAGAAATGTCACTTTATGGTTAAAGAAGGAATTGTCCTTGGCCATAAAATTTCTAAGAATGGGATTGAGGTTGACAAAGCTAAAGTCGACGTCATTGCAAAGTTACCTCCTCCCACAACCGTTAAAGGAGTTAGAAGTTTCCTTGGTCATGCCGGTTTCTATCGTCGTTTCATTCAAGATTTTTCGAAGATATCCCGGCCTATGACCCGACTTCTTGAAAAAGACACTCCTTTCGTCTTCTCTAGTGAGTGCGTTGAAGCTTTTCAAACTCTTAAGAAGAAGCTCACTGAAGCACCAATTCTAGTTGCCCCCGATTGGGAATTACCATTTGAGCTTATGTGCGACGCAAGCGATTTCGCCATAGGTGCGGTCTTGGGGCAACGAAAATCAAAACATTTCCAGCCTATACATTATGCTAGCAAAACTTTGACCGAAGCTCAAGCACATTACACTACGACGGAGAAAGAATTACTAGCCGTGGTGTATGCTTTCGAGAAGTTTCGGCCATACTTGATCTTGTCCAAAAGCATAGTGTATACGGATCACTCGGCCCTCAAATATCTCTTTGCTAAGCAAGATGCTAAGCCGAGATTGCTCCGATGGGTTCTCCTCCTACAATAATTTGATATCATCATCCATGATAAAAAAGGAGCCGAGAACCTAGCGGCTGGTCATCTCTCTCATCTTGAAAATCCACATCAAGGTGTGCTCGAGAAAAAGGAAATAAACGAAACGTTTCCTCTCGAGACTCTTAATGTGGTATCTCATCATGAAAATTCGAGTACCCCATGGTTTGCCGACTTTGCAAACTATCATGCGGGTAACTTTGTTGTGAAAGGGATGTCGTCCCAACAAAAGAACAAATTTTTCAAAGATGTTAAGCATTATTTCTGGGACGACCCCTACTTGTTTAAGGTTTGTGCGGATCAAGTCATACGACGGTGTGTTCACGGCCAAGAAGCCGCTGAAATCCTCAAGGCTTGTCATAATGGACCCACGGGGGGACATCATGGCCCGAACTACACCGCAAAAAAGGTGTTTGACTCCGGTTTCTATTGGCCCACAATCTACAAAGATGCCCATGACTTAGTCCAATCTTGCGACGCTTGTCAACGTCATAGCAACATCTCTAAAAGAGATGAAATGCCTCAAAATGCCATTCAAGTGTGCGAGATCTTTGACGTATGGGGCATTGACTTTATGGGTCCGTTCCCGTCTTCTCGAGGGAACAAGTATATACTCGTGGCGGTTGATTACTTGTCTAAATGGGTGGAAGCGAAAGCGCTACCCACCAACGACGCCCGAGTAGTTGTGAAATTCTTGAAGTCTCTCTTTACCCGTTTCGGAACTCCCCGTGCCATCATTAGTGATCGCGGTACGCACTTTTGCAACGACCAATTCGCAAAAGTCATGCTTAAGTACGGTGTCACTCACCGTCTTTCTACCGCGTATCACCCACAAACTAGTGGGCAAGTGGAAGTTTCGAATCGTGGTTTGAAAAGAATTTTGGAAAGGACCGTAGGTGAAAACCGTGCCTCTTGGTCGGACAAACTTGAAGATGCACTTTGGGCCTTCCACACCGCTTACAAAACACCCATCGGGTGTACTCCTTACAAGCTTGTGTACGGAAAGGCGTGTCATCTCCCGATCGAGCTCGAGCACAAAGCCTATTGGGCCTTGAAACATGCCAATTTTGACATCAAGTCCGCGGGTGATCATCGAAAAGTTCAACTAAATGAATTAAATGAACTCCGTGATCAAGCCTACGAGAACTGTTTGATCTATAAGGAAAAGACAAAGAATATCCATGACTCAAAGATTAAGAACCGCGTTTTCAACGTTGGTGACCGAGTCCTTCTTTTCAATTCTAGATTAAAGATCTTCTCGGGGAAACTTAAGACCCGTTGGACTGGTCCATTCACCATTGCCAAAGTTTTTCCATAGGCACCGTCGAGTTATCTCAAACCGACGGACCAAACTTCAAGGTGAATGGACATAGGTTGAAGCACTACTTTGGAGGGGACATACCATCCATGGTTGTCCCGGATCTCCAAACTTTCCCCATGAACCAATGAATGCGGGGATCGAGTCAAGCTAGCGACTCGGGAATCAAAAACAGTAGCACACTATATGGGTTTTCACCCATATTTCTGACTTCTTTCTATTTTCTACCACCCTAGTGTGGGGGAGTTGCCCCCCGCTGTTGTATATAAGCTTGTTAAAAAAAAAAAAAAAAAAAAAAAAAAAAAAAATGGCCGTAGTATTTCCCTTTTACGTTCTATGTTTCGGCATAACCGCCGGTACTTTGAATATTGAGGGCAATATTCATTTCTAGTGTGGGGGTGAATTCTCACGAATTTTATCATATGTATTACCATCTTATTCCCCCATTTTTTGCCAAAATTTTTTTTGGAGTAAGTGTTTTGCACTTACTCAGCTTACGGTTATCAGTCCGCCATGTCTAATAAACAAAAGGATTGGCTAATCCAGGAGCAAACGGCTCTTGGTAAAGATATCTCAAATCCGTTGACGGCTTGCAATTTGCCCAAAATTGTATGGTGTTCAGCTCACCATATCTTTAATTAGTAAAGAGTTGGCTAGCCCGCAAGTTTATGGCTTGTGGTAAAGGCAGTTAGAAAACCATAATTGGTAATCAGCTCACCAAAGATATTTTATCTAAGAGTTGGCTAGTCCAGAAGCAAACGGCTTCTGTTAAAGACAAATCAAATCCGTTGGAAGCTGGTGATTTGCTCAAAATCATATGGTTATCAGTGTACCATAGTTCTTACTTGAACTAAAACATTTGGCTACTCCAGAAGTAATGACTTTTGGTAAAGAGATTCAAATCCATTAAGTTTTCTCAAAAGATTGCTAGGGACTAGCAATGTTTTAGTGTGGGGGATTGATGATTGTGTAAATACTCATCATTTTTGTTCCTTCTACACTGCAAAAACAGTCAAAAACACTTTGAAAAGTCTTGAAAAGACAGAAAAAATATTTAGACTGTATTTTATGCATAAATTGTCAAATCTAGTCCCTGGTTATTCAAAACAAGTTAATTTTTCATAAAAGGCCCTCAGGGATTTTCAAGTTGTCAAAATTAGCCTTATAAAATTCAATTTTATAAAATGGCAACTTTAGTCCCTGAAATTTCAAAGATTGACAGAAATTACCCCAGGACATTTTTAATTTAAAAATTATTATTTTTGGTCCTTGGGAAAATTAAACCTGTCATAATTGGTCCCTATGATGAATATTGGATAATTACAGTTTCGGTCCCTTGGTTTTTGTGGAATTGCAATTTTGGTCCTTGTTATTAATACCAATACACATTGGCCCCAAAAACAATCCAAGGTCCAAAACCCTTACCCATCTCAACCCTACCCACAGCCAACCCGACCCACACCCTCTTCACCTCTCCCTTTTTCCCTCCCAAAATACCCTGCTCCTTCTTTTTCAATCTCCCATGAACCCTAATCCCTACTCTCCTCTTTCTCTCTTCTCAAAACACTCCACCTCCTTAAACCCTTTTACCCAACTGAACCTTTACCCTAACCTCCCACCTTAATCCTTTTACCCAGGTTTTCCCAAATCCCTAACCCACTAACAAGCTCCTTCTCCTCCCAAGAAGTGCCACTGTGGCAATCCAAGCACAAAAGACCCAAGGGATGGCTCAGATTTACTCTCACATGTACCTACTTGTTGGACGGCTGGGATTAAGCTCAAAGAAGCACATTTGGAGCATTGACTGATTTATCTCACACAGGAAACACATCAAGAGAATTGGAGCCCATGAAGAAGTAGTATAAATAGAACTCTTGTAGCCATTGTATAAGGCACCCCTAGTCTTTGTAGAAAAAAAATCAGTTTAAGCTTTAATTTGTAATCTTTCTTATTTTAATGAAGACTCCTCTTTTGAATTAATCATGTTCTTGTTTTACTAGTTATTGTTTTTTTTAGTTATCACTACTAACTTTCAGAAAAAGAAAAGAAAATAGGGGTCAAAATCTTTGTAACAGGGTGTTTGGTTTAAGCAGGTTCTTGGTCAAAAAAATGAGTTTTTACCCATTTGACTTTTAAAGTCAACTTCTATTGTAGTTAAATAATCAGTTGCAAAGGTAGAGGTTGTGTAAGTTATGTAGGAGTCAAGTTGGAAAAAAAAAAAAAAAAAAAAAAAAAAAAAAAAAGGGAAGTGTACTCATCTGTCTTACTGAAGCAGTTTGAGCTGCTGTTCATGTCCAAATTTTTTCAGCTCATTTGGTTTTTCTCTATTCCTCTTGTACCCATCTTACTCTAATTTAAGTGTCAGGTCTTGAATTACCTTCTAGCATGGTGAAAACTTAATGTCAAAAGTCCTTTTTTCCGTTGTTTTGTTTTCTGCACCAGCAGCCAAAAACAGCCCACACTTGCTGATTTCAGCTTAATTTCAACCTGTAAACAAAGTGTACATGGATACTAATTGTTGTTTTTAACATCTCTGCTAGCTTAATTCCAATTTTGCAGCTTGTGATCAAACCTGAGAGTCCACATTCCAGCTTAAAAATAAGCTGCAAATAGCCATTAGGGGCTGTTCACAGCCTGCAGTCACCACAGGTCACTCATTTGTTTTCTTTGAATTGCTTATCAGTCATAGGATTTAGTTTTATTGTGAATCTTAGAAGTAATCTAGTTAGGATAGGATAGGATAGGAGCTATAACCTTTAGCTTATTTTCACACTTTGGTGCTTAATAGGATCCTTGGATTAGCTTATTTTAGTTAGCTAGGATTCCCCAAGATCATGATGCCAACTGATTTCCCCCCCCCCCCCTGTTATGAGTAGACTTCATTTTAGTTTATCTTAGACTTAGGTTCTAGTCTTAGCTTAATTACCCACTGATCTTGCCCATCCATAGCTCATACTTGATGAAAATTAGCCTATTAGGGGTGTTTGGCCACTGAGTTTACAAAGTTTCTGTCAACTGTTGGATATAAGCTGTTTTAATAGCTTAATTTGATGTTTTCATAAGTTAAGTTTTCATAAAAAGTCTTGGGTTTGATGAAGTTTAACAGTTTCAAAAAGAAAAACTAAAAAAAAAAAAAAACATTTGCAAAAAGTGGGAGCCAAGGGATTCGAACCCTGGTCTCCTCACTCAGATACCAAAGCCCCAACACACACCCTCCAAACCAACGCGGCCTTGGGACTTGTCTCGTTTTACTTTACACAAACAAATGTTTTAACTCCTCAATGCAGTTTTGCCTATAAGCTCTTTTGAGCTCATTTACAGCTTATTCTCCCAAACAAGGCACTGTTTTCTCATTTTTCATAGATTAAGCATAACTCAAGGTACTTTTTGTGATTTGTCTAGATTTTTCTTAAAATGTTTAGTATTTTTAATTAATTAATTAGATTAAGATAGTTTTTAATTCGTAGTAATTATTTTAAAAGTCGAAAAAATTCTCGGCTTTTTTTCTAAAATTATTTTTAGTCAATTAGGACGTAGGAAAATTGATTTCACACCCGTAGCCCTTAAATTGCAAAAGTTTTACGTTTATGGCTCGGGTCGTTCCCGGTTTTTCATGTTTTTAGTTTTAGCACCCTAGCACTTAGTTTAGCTTCGTTTTATCATTCCTTAGGCTTAGTAATAGTTAATTTGTAGTTTCTTAGGGTTCCCTTGCCTTAATTACCTTCCCGTTAAATAATTTGTAGAAAACGTAATTCAAATCAACAAATCATTAAAACCAATTCAAGTTATAAATCACGAAACTCAACGAATCCTTCCATTCACACCTCGTTGGGACACGACCCGGGAAATCACTTTTCCGGTATCACTTTTATCACACCCGTAAGGTTTGGCGCGTTAACCCTTTTCCTAAAAGGTTAATTTGTCGGGTTTTACGGTAAATTTGATATATTTATATTGTGTTTATTTCACCACACTCACAAACAACGAATCAAGTACATAAAAAGGTTATGCAGAAAAAGGGGTGTTTGGGACAAGGTCTATTTTAACCCATTTTGGGTCAAACGGGTCAAGAATGTTTGGAAAAACAATGTATATGTTAAGTGTTTATAAAGTGGTTAAAATAATTTGGAGAACTAGTTTGGAGAACTAGTTGGAGAACTAGTATGGAGAACTAGTTGGAGAACTAATTTGCAGAACTAGTCGAAGTCAGTTTTCGAAAATTCATATCTTTTTAACCGTACTTCTTCACAGGTCGTGCCACCCGGCATTTCGAAGGTAATTGAGTCTAGTTTCTTTTAAAAATAGTTTCAAGGTCCAGATTTTTATAGAGTTTTGTCAGTGGTCAAAAGAGTAACAGCAGGTCAGTTTCAGGACACGTATTTTCCGCGTAAAAGTCAAAGTTTTTGTGTTATCGGACACGGGGCGTAACAACTTGGTATCAGAGCTTCGGTTTAAGTGAATTAGGTTTCCACTATAGGTTGCCTAGTCTTAAACCACTCGTAGAATCGTTGAACGTAAGTGTTAGTGATGCGGAAAGTAATCGTTAAGTATGAGAGGGATTATGCCTTTTGTGAGAAGAGCTTATTGATGATAAGTGATGAATATGTGTTATAGTGTTGATGTGTATGAGATGTAAGTCCGTGGAAGACTTGAAGTGTTTGAATGATTAGTTAGCCGTGCACCTCGGTTGGTGTCGGTGATTGTGTTGTGTTTATATGGAAGTATGATAGAATAATGGTAATGGAATGCGAATAAAAATTGTAAATGGTATTAGATATGGGCTAATAAGTGAATTAAAGTTTTATGATGCCTTAGTTATAAGGCAGACTAGTATTTGCGGCTAATTAGAATGTTGATGCTTAGACATAGATGATTATGCAATGTGATATGTGAGCCATAGACTATATGAATTGATTATGATTACGAATGTTTTAACACTTGTTGGATAAGTGTTAAATGTTATTGTTTATGTGATGTTAAGCCTATGGTAATTTATTATATGTCTAAGTAAAACATAAATGTTCCTGATAGCATGATGCATAGAAGTGTATGAGATAAAGTAAGAAATGATTAGTGAAGCATGTTTCTAGCTTGGTGCTTAGAAAGATATGATCGAGTTTGATTGCGATTGTTGTATTAGAATGAATGATTAGATATGATAATGAATAAGATGTTTGAAGCATGATTTCTTACACGCTTAATTAAAATGAGAAAAGTTGAAGTGTATAGTTAAGACGTGATGAGATCATGTTGCATATAAAACATGATGAGTAAAATGCGTTAGTAATAAATGTTTAAGCGTGATGAGTAAAAGTGGTGAATGAGATAGAGTTGCGCTAGAGTTCATAGTGATATGAAGTGCGCTAGAAAGAATTGTAAAATGATAAGGTTTTAAAATGTACCTTTTTGAGGGGTCGTTTAAGCCCTTATTTGATTACTTTTGTATCCGTTATTACTTAATATCGTTCCTTTTCACTTTTTAGGTATCTTGAAGGCAAAATGCTGGAATGACACTTATTCGGACGAAAAGGCGCGAATATACGAAGAAAATAGCCAAAGTCAAGAATCGAGACACTCAGGCTGCTGGAACTGAAGGTGACGGCGTCAGGCACAAAAAAGTGACGCCGTCGGACCACTTTTGTGACGGCTCAGTAGCCAAATTGCTCATTTACAAGTGACGGCTTCAGGTTTTAAAAGAGTAGGGCGTCGCAACTCAGACGACCTAGATTAGATCCAGACGACGTCAGAGATTGAAGGGGACGGCGTCACAAGCATAAGGTGACGTCGTCGCAAGACTAACGTGGCCAAGACGAAACTCTAATGACGGCGACCCGACGGCGTCACAAATTATAAGGTGACGCCGTCGCATGTGTAATCTTATATATAGAATCCGAATTTTTTAGTTTTCAGTGTGTAGTCTTTTGGAGTAAAAACCAAAACCGAACCAAGGCTGTCTTGTACAGTATTTTAGGGTTCCATACCCTATCTTACATCAAGATAAGTGTTTTACTTCATTAATTTAATTATGTCTTCAATTAATTGTGTGTATGCTTGCATGTTTTCCATGTCCGGCTAATTTACTTGTGTGTTTTCTTAGGGAATATGAAACTTAATTATTGAATATTGATTGGTTGTCTCTTATCTTAATTGTTAATGATCTAGTAATGCGATAGATCATCCGTTGTGTAGTTAATGCTTGATTAATCTTTGTTGAACCTTAGCTTATAGTACCTAGAGTCATTGTAGGCTAAACCATCCGAAGAGTACCTTAGTGTTAAGTTTATAAATCCTAGAGATTTTGTAGGCGATAACCTTTGGTAGTTTCAAAGAGTTAGGGATAAACGCATACCCTACGACTTTAGACACACAACGCGATTAAGAATAAGGACGTGACAATTCAACCATCAATAGGAGATAATTAAGGAGTAATAAAACCTAAGTAAACACATCTTTAAATCATCATACGAGCACACAATAATTAGACATAGACTACATACACCTTAGATTAGATAATTAGATGAATAGAGTAATCGGTAGAAATACCAACCCCCAAATCCAATACCCCAAAATTCGTACCTTTCCATTTCCTAAAAACATAAAAAGATAAAAAATAATCTTCCTCAACCCCAACCTTAGCGTAGTAACTTCTCACTAGCATTCCTATTCCCCTAGAGAACGATATCAATTCCTGTGGCTTACCCTAATACTACACTACAACGATTAGGTTCACTGCCTAGGGTGTTGAAAAACTTGCTCGACGAAAAGGAAGTTCCTTTGACCCCGAACGACGCGTGTAGCGTTATCAAGTTTTTGGCGCCGCTGCCGGGGAATAGAATAGCTAGTTAGGAGTCCACCTCGTTTAGGTTTCCTTGCTTGATTCTTATCAAGTTAATTTTTTTTCAATTTATAGCTTCCTCGTAGTCTATCCCCCTTCTTCGTGACCTTTGTTAGTAAACCCATCACTTTTCATCATGAAAGGTGATAATTTGCCAAACAACACTTCACCACCAAACAAGTACCCACCGCTTGACCCAGCCTTTGCCAACCAACTTCGAGCTCGCATTGTTAGTGAAATTGGAGAGCTTAGGAAACTAAATAGGATAATTGAAAATACACTTGAGGAAGCCCTTAAGGAATCCACTAACACATTAGATAGTGATTCAACCTCAAGTGATTCGGATGATGACCTAGAAGATGGAGATTATAAGGTGTTAGAAATTATGGATGATAATAAGGAGGAGGAAGAACTTAGGAGGTACTTCGACTCATACCCTAAAGAGAAGGAAACCGCCTATCACTATAACGTATTTAACTTCCCAATACCACCTTTCGAGCCTCGCATAAGAAGGGGTAACCCTAAAAACATCAAGATACCGTGTATGATTGGATACCTATATAGGGATCACACCTACATTGACTATAAGGCACCCATGAATATAATTTCTAGGCTCTATTACAATTGGATCATGAGCAAAAATCTAGAACCTATGAGGGACCCCTTTCGCCCTAGGAAAGCAAGTAACTATGTTGGGAGGGTTAAAGGATTGCATGTCTTCGTAGGTAACTTCACATATAGGTGTGATTTCATGATTTTGGAGAATGTTAAGGGCATCATTGATGGGTTTTTAGGGGATGTAATACTTGGGAGACCATTTATAGAGGAGTCTAAGATGGTTTATGATCGAGAGGAAGGCTTAGTCGAGTTCTCAAATGGAGCCGAGAGTGTTAAATATATAATGCCCCACAAAAATAAGAAGTTTGAGGGAATTGATAATTTAGATGTGGACAACATTCCGACATTTGAAGTAGACTGGAAGAACAAGGTTTACTACACTGCTTGTCTTGAATTAGGCCCTGAATATATTCGTGATGAGAGAAGGGTTAAGGAGATTGAATGGGCCTTTAAGATTAGGACAACGTAGGGGCACGACTTCGAGTCTAGCTACAAGACTCATAAATAAAGAAAAGCGCTTCGTGGGAGGCATACCATGCTTAATTGTTTGCTTGTTTGTGTCGTGTATCTTTTATTGATTGTTTATTCTCATGTTTAAATTTGTAAAAATGTTTTATTTTGTCTTTAACCTCGTCTTAATTACATATAAAGGTATTTTACATAAAGGATAAGTGTAGGGAGGATTACACACGTTTTCAAAAGAAACGTAAACATGAGAATTATAATTAATTAAAAGATATACATGTGTGTTTGTTCGAGTCAAATGCTTGTATCGAGTCATAATGGATGTTTTGCAGGAAATTTTTCCAGATTCTAAAGATGTAAATTTTCCAGAATTTTTTCCAGAAAAGCACAGACCAGTTTTTGTCAGGATAACCTGACGGCGTCATGAAGGAGCAAAAACAATTGATTACTTTTTCTCGTTTTCTGAGCTACTTATAAATTTTTGGAATTTTCCAGGTCTTAATTTTCCAGAAATTCTGTAAACATCCATTCCACAAGCATTATATCCTAGTTTATTAGAGTCCTATATATATTATTACCGCCGATTTTACGCAAAGGTTTCGTTTGTTTTCTTCAAGTGTGCAGGTTTAATTTACCAAGAAGAAGATACATAAGATGAGAATGAGCTTTTAACGCAAACATTCTTCTTGAAGAAAAATGTAACCACCACTTTACACGGATCCTACTGAGTTAATCAGGGGAGTATTAGTTTCTTTCGTTTTTATTACCTTCCATTATCATAACTTTGATACTTTCGGGGAACATTGGGGACAATGTTCAGTTTAAGTGTAGGGAGGGAAAATAAAACGGGAACTTTGAAACTATGCTTATCCTTGATTATTTGCTTTGTCCAATTGCATTTGTGTAATAAACCATGAGAAAATGTCGGTTAGGGTAATTTTGGCACCAAATTTAAAATTTTTCATGACATATAGAAGTGGGCCATTAGTCTTAATAAAGCGTCTCATGGATAGGAAATTATATGACTAGCACAAAAACCCTTTACCACTTAAATTTCACCCAAAATGTGAGGATCGCCCTTAGATTAGTAGGAATTAAAGCATTCATCTTTAATGCTTAGTGTGTGAACCGGTAGTATAATAGATTCTAGAACTTGTTTTGTGATGCATTCCGAGATTGCTAGTAAGACTACACTTGTGTAGTTAGGAATAACTAAATGATAAGAGGCATTATGATAACCCTTGTTTGATACCCGTAATATAATTACTTCTTCCACATCGGTTGAGTAATTCCCCCACACCTTTGCGTTGTACTCATCTTTAGTACACGATACCCCTAGTTAACCCCTCAGAGCCTATCCTTTTCGCGGTTCTCGTGATGTTTCGGTTTTCCGGAATATCAATGAAGAGCATTGTTTACACCCCACCCCCAAATGTACACCCAAATCGCCTTAGCCTACCTTGTATGCACTCACTTTTAGTGCATTATTATTATCACACTAAACCCTTAGTTCAATTATCTAGTTGCTTGCATAAGTTGCTAAGTCGAGTCATATCCTTTGTACACAGTTTTGGGACGATTGGGACTCATGGGAAAAGTTAAAGTTTGTGAAATGACGGGAAAGGAACGTTAAATTCAAATTCCCTTTATTTGCATAATAATGTACTCCAAATGTTTTGATCTTTTCAATTCGGGTCATATTATTGTTAGAGTAATAAAAACTCAAGTGTAGGGATGTGCCTATAAATCCTTATCATTTTGATGTTATAGTAGAGGATGGTAGAGTAAAAGTGTATAAAAAAAATCAAAAAAAATAGAAAAAGAGAAAAAGAAAAAAAAAATAGAGTGTTGAAAAAAGTTAAAGTTTGTGAAATGACGGGAAAGGAACGTTAAATTCAAATTTCCTTTATTTGCATAATAATGTTCTCCAAGTGTTTTGATCTTTTCAATTCGGGTCATATTAGTGTTAGAGTAATAAAAACTCAAGTGTAGGGATGTGCCTATAAATCCTTATCATTTTGATGTTATAGTAGAGGATGGTAGAGTAAAAGTGTACAAAAAAAAAACAAAAAAAAACAAAAAAACGGGCTACCATCCTACATCTATCTTTAAATTTATGTTTGTTTATTTCAGTTATCTAGAGTCTAGAGTGTCGAGTCTTGGCTTAGCAACGCCATTCTTCACATGCTTGTAACATAAAGATTTTTGACTTGCCACCACTAAATCGCCTATCCCACCAAACCCTTTGTTTCCCTACCGTAAGCCTAACATTACAACCCTTTAAAAGACCTCTTTGATAGTCATTCCTAGGTGCTTACGCCAAAGCAATGGAGGTTTGATCTAGTCTCAAGCCTATGGTAATCTATGTACTAGGACCGGTTAATGAGTGTTTATCTTCCATTTCCAACTTGTTATATTTCATATACACCCGAGAGATGTGAGTATCCAAACACCCCATGTGAGGTGCTAGTATGTAATTTTCGTGCTTGTTGTGACTTTTGCGGGGCTTATATGTGTTATGGATTGTTCTAAACCAATGCTTCATGACCTATAACTTATAAATTAATTGGCTAAAAGCACATTTGCATGAGGACAAGCAAATACCAAGTGTAGGGATATTTGATAAGGTTTTAAAATGTACCTTTTTGAGGGGTCGTTTAAGCCCTTATTTGATTACTTTTGTATCCGTTATTACTTAATATCGTTCCTTTTCACATTTTAGGTATCTTGAAGGCAAAATGCTGGAATGACACTTATTCGGACGAAAAGGCGCGAATATACGAAGAAAATGGCCAAAGTCAAGAATCGAGACACTCAGGCTGCTGGAACTGAAGGTGACGGTGTCAGGCACAAAAAAGTGATGCCGTCGGACCACTTTTGTGACGGCTCAGTAGCCAAATTGCACATTTACAAGTGACGGCTTCAGGTTTTAAAAGAGTCGGGCGTCGCAACTCAGACGGCCTAGATTTGATCCAGACGACGTCAGAGATTGAAGGGGATGGCGTCACAAGCATAAGGTGACGCCGTCGCAAGACTAACGTAGCCAAGACGAAACCCTAATGACGGTGACCCGACGGCGTCACAAATTATAAGGTGACGCCATCGCATGTGTAATCTTATATATAGAATCCGAATTTTTTAGTTTTCAGTGTGTAGTCTTTTGGAGTAAAAACCAAAACCGAACCAAGGCTGTCTTGTACAGTATTTTAGGGTTCCATACCCTATCTTACATCAAGATAAGTGTTTTACTTCATTAATTCAATTATGTCTTCAATTAATTGTGTGTATGCTTGCATGTTTTCCATGTCCGGCTAATTTACTTGTGTGTTTGCTTAGGAAATATGAAACTTAATTATTGAATATTGATTGGTTGTCTCTTATCTTAATTGTTAATGATCTAGTATTGCGATAGATCATCCGTTGTGTAGTTAATGCTTGATTAATCTTTGTTGAACCTTAGCTTATAGTACCTAGAGTCATTGTAGGCTAAACCATCCGAAGAGTACCTTAGTGTTAAATTTATAAATCCTAGAGATTTTGTAGGCGATAACCTTTGGTAGTTTCAAAGAGTTAGGGATAAACGCATACCCTACGACTTTAGACACACAACGCGATTAAGAATAAGGACGTGACAATTCAACCATCAATAGGAGATAATTAAGGAGTAATAAAACCTAAGTAAACACATCTTTAAATCATCATACGAGCACACAATAATTAGACATAGACTACATACACCTTAGATTAGATAATTAGACGAATAGAGTAATCGGTAGAAATACCAACCCCCAAATCCAATACCCCGAAATTCGTACCTTTCCATTTCCTAAAAACATAAAAAGATAAAAAAAATAATCTTCCTCAACCCCAACCTTAGCGTAGTAACTTCTCACTAGCATTCCTATTCCCCTAGAGAACGATATCAATTCCCGTGGCTTACCCTAATACTATACTACAATGATTAGGTTTACTGCCTAGGGTGTTGAAAAACTTGCTCGACGAAAAGAAGTTCCTTTGACCCCGAACGACGCGTGTAGCGTTATCATAAAACATGAATATAATCATGTTAATATATTGGAATGTGTATGATAAGATTAATGAGAGTGTTATAGAATAAACCTATGTAAGGTTTATATGCGTAAAAGTTGAGAAAACGGTCAACAAGGGGTTGACGGGTAATAGTAATAGTGCGTTGTGAGAACACAAAGAAAATGTGTGGATTGTAAATGGACAAGCACCAAATAGAACTTGTCTAAAATAAAAATGGCTCATAGTGAATGTGTGATTCAACTTGAGGTTGACGGATGATTAGTAGATTTCATTGTGAGAATGCAAGTATAATAATTGACAAGTATTATATATAACTTGTCATGATAAAAGTAGAAGTGATAGTGGGAGTTGAGATTGCGTGAGCCAATGAGATAGTGGTATGTACTTAATGATAAAAGTACATGAAAGATAAAATGAGTAAAGATGTTAAAGTAAACATAGCTTGGATCTGATGCTCTAGTTTTGGTATCCTTCGGGATAGCCTAGCTTGCCTTTTTTGGCATGTGTTTTGGCATCCTTCAGGATGGCCTAGCTTGCCTTCACGGTATGGTTGTTTAGCTTGCCTTCGTGGCATGGTTGTTAGCTTGCCTTCATGGAATGGTTGTTTAGCTTGCCTTCGCGACATGGTTGTTAGCTTGCCTTCATGGCATGGTTGTTTAGCTTGCCTTCATGGCATGGTTGTTTAGCTTGCCTTCGCGGCATGGTTGTTAGCTTGCCTTCATGGCATGGTTGTTTAGCTTGCCTTCATGGCATGGTTGTTTAGCTTGCCTTCGCGGCATGGTTGTTAGCTTGCCTTCATGGCATGGTTGTTTAGCTTGCCTTCGCGGCATGGTTGTTAGCTTGCCTTCATGGCATGGTTGTTTAGATTACTTTCGTGGCATGGTTGTTAGCTTGCCTTCACAGCATGGATGATAGCTTGCCTCTTTTGGCATGTTGTTTAGCTTGCCTTCATGGCATGGATGAAAGTTAGAGAGATTGGATCCAAGGCTAGAAAAGATGAAAAGTAAAGTAAGTACGAGTGTTATGTCGGAAGTGTATAAGTAGGATGATTTGTAATTCCTTTATTTAGATGGATTGGGATGCCTTTTAATTTAAATAAAGAAGTTGTAACCTAACCATAAGTTTATGATTCCTTACTTACATAGATTGGGAAGCCTTTTTATGTAAATACCGAATTGTAAATGAGTGGGCTTATGTGTATCCGATATGGCATGAGCACCAGTAGAGAATGGAAAGTGAAAGCTAAAACTAGTTAGACGTCATAAGAAATGAGATTAAATGTGAATGGAAACTTATAACGGCGTTAAGGTTATGTGTGAAACCTTAAAATAGACGCCTAGAAAGAGTTTGTGCATTAAGTTGAGAAGCTAATGGGTAAGTATTCCCGAAATTCAATAAGAAAGTTACTTAAGTAATGCAAAGAAAAGATCTTGAAAGTACCATTTAGATGGTACTTGATATAAAAAATTTGAAATAAGTTACCGTTTTTTTAAGTAGATACGTGTTGGTATTATGTAGAATGCAAAGTTCACCGATATATGACTTTATGTCATGTTAGTACAATTGTGAATGATGTGGAAATAGTGTTGAAGTTTGACTTATATAAAGTCAAAATAGTAAGTTTTCCATATGACAAGTTGTCATTGTTGGGAATGTTTAGATGAGCTTGTGATGAGAGGCGTTATTTAAAGTAGATTAAGGATATGTTTTGTGTTATAGTGTGTTTGGAAATTGCAAGATCACTTAGATCGTTGCAACTAAAGAATGAGGAACGGGAAGTGTTGAAAAAGGGAATGTTATGAGACTAAGTCTTAGTTGACATTAGACGAGAGATTTCGAGGACGAAATCTAAATAAGGGGGTAGAATTGTTAGACCCGTTTCCCGGGTGCTGGGACCCCACCCTAGATGAAAATGGACCAAAGGCCTTATGTGATTGGTTAGTCAATGAATGTTATATTGTAGTCAAACTAATAGTCAACAAATGTTGTCTAATAGTTATGGAAAATAGAGGGGCCTAAGTTGTTAAGTTATAAAGTGTTATAAAGTTTAATGTCGCCAAAATGGAAGCAATGGGACTTGAGGGACCATTTATGTCATTTGGGCAAAGTTGACCTCTACATATTTCTGGATAACTCTATCAACTTATTTCATTTTCTAGAAATAAAATGTGTAAGTGTGTGAGTCGAATAAGAGAAATGGAGGGAAAAATATGGGTTGGTCTTGTAGGCCAATTGGTGATGAATTAAGGGTGTTTACCCTAATGTGAAGTCATAGAGAGGATCATTGAAAGGTGAGTAATCCTTAATTGTGTTTAATTGTAAATTTGAAAGTTATGGTTCTTATACCCAAGATTGGGGGTTTTGGGTAATTGTGTTTTTAAACACTAATTATGATGTTAAAGTGTAATTGGGTAAAACCCTTTTGGTTGAATTGAAAGAAGATGGGTAAAATTGGGATATGATCATTATATGATCATGTAAATAATCAAAGAGCTATAGTAATGATGGGATGACCTTATTATGGGTTAAAGTTGAGTAGTTTATGTAATATTGTTATAGACATTCGATTATGTACTAAGTGCATGTTATAATTATGTGGTTAAGATGTTAGCTATGGAAAGTAAGGAAGATGGTGAAGGATGATGATGATAGCTTAGCTTGGAGCTAAGGTAAGTAAACCAGTTATAAGCTAGCATTATGTGGATTTCATGTGTTATGTGTTATGTGCTTATAATTGTTAAGCTTATTGTATGATTGATGTGTAAGTGTTATGTGTAAGTAATTGGCCTAGCTAGCGAGAAAGATAGACTAGCTCGGGAGTGGGCTAGTAACGAGTAATTGATGTAAAGAGGCCTAAGTTATGCGTTAGTGGTTCGTAATGCGAAGATTGGATAGTTATGTTGTGTATGATACTTGAATGATATATCATGATAGATTATACCCGCTTTACTTACTAAGCGAAAGCTTATGATTTAGTTGTTTAACCGTTTTGTAGGTTCAATTGTGAAGAAGGCAAAACGATTGGAAAAGGCTTAAGGATTGGAAGAGTGTATGTTAGAAGGTTTGTATGCAAATAGGAGCTTAGGTAGAATACAGAGCTCGAAGTCAAAGTTGTTCCCTGGGAGTTTTAAATGGGTTAAATGTTTGTAATGTCAAGTCTTTGAAATGGTTTAACACTCATTTTATAGGTCCTAAAGCATGTTAAAGGGTTATGTTTAAATGGTGTATGCAAACGGGTCAAAACGGGTGTTTGGCATAACACCCGTTACTTTGAAAGCATATTTTCGTGGGTCATTAAGACCAAGTTTATGCATATATTTGATGTTTATGATATTTTAATAATTTCTGGAAATTTTGGTGTTATGTCATGTTATAGAAGTCATTTTTTGGAAAATGGGTCAAAAGTACATAAAAAGGTTATGCAGAAAAAGGGGTGTTTGGGACAAGGTCTATTTTAACCCATTTTGGGTCAAACGGGTCAAGAATGTTTGGAAAAACAATGTATATGTTAAGTGTTTATAAAGTGGTTAAAATAATTTGGAGAACTAGTTTGGAGAACTAGTTTGGAGAAATAGTTGGAGAACTAGTTTGGAGAACTAATTTGGAGAACTAGTCGAAGTCAGTTTTCGAAAAATCATATCTTTTTAACCGTAATTCTTCACGGGTCGTGCCACCCGGCATTTCGAAGGTAATTGAGTCTAGTTTCATTTAAAAATAGTTTCAAGGTCCAAATGTTTATAGATTTTTGTCAGTGGTCAAAAGAGTAACAGCAGGTCAGTTTCAGGACACGTATTTTCCGCGTAAAAGTAGTGAACATATGTTGTAGCATAAGGTCACATTCCTGTCATGTAGTCTATTCAATATTATATGGTTGGCCGTCTGCCTTGCAACATCTTCCATGCAACCTTCAAATCACATATCTGGTTAACAACATATAAATTGAATCAAAGGTATCACAATCTACAACACTAAAATTAAAACCAATGTGAATCGATGCTTAACAACAACAAATCAAAGAGAATAATTACCAACAGGCATTCCCATCTAGTATTACATCGGATAATATGACTTAGATTCTTTTGTTAAATTCCCTACCTGCTCTAATCATATTGTTTTGTTGCAACTAATTTTCATTATTACATTCAACCTCCAATGGTAAACACCCATTTAGGGACTAAAGGCTCATTAAGAAAACATGTCAAGTTGCATGGCTTGGTGCCCATAATACCTTGCCAATCAAGTGCAGTGAAACATGCCAACATGATGAAATTTCAATTTGTGAATTCGGTTGCTCTTGGTCCTGCGACAAAGCTTATATATAACTGCACAGAAAGAGCCAGAATAAGACATAAAAAGTTTGATAACCATGCTTAACAATGAAAAAAATAATCTTTGTCACATTAACACTAAGAGAATTGTTCAATTATTTATCATATACATAATACCTTTTTACTAAAATTACCCTAGCAATGAAGAACGGTGTGAGAGAGTGGTATAGGCGGATCAGATTTAGGGTTGGAGAAGGGTACGTATATGGGATGAGTTGGGCCAGGTTTTTGTCACTAAAGTAAATTATTCTTATTCTAAGAATTGTATTTAGTATAGGATTCCAATATAATTTTAGCCATTTATAAATTATAATATGCAAGATAATAATCAAAAAAACTTGTTGCCTAAGTGGTAAACACACTTGTTATTTATCCAAATAACCAAGGTTCAATCCTTGCAAGGCTCATTTTTTATAAATAAATAACTATAATATTGCTTAGGTGGATAAAAATATTGCTTAGGTGGACAACTAATGATTACATGACATTAAAATGAATTACATGGCATTGAGGTGGCAATTATGGAATAATCTACGTGTCATGCCTCCTGTTATATATAATAGGGATTGAGTCGTAGAATAGCAACGTACTTTTTCAAGTGTCCCATTCTGGTACGTGTACTTTTTTTAAAATGTAGAATAGCAATGTACTTTCCATAAGTGTCCCATTCTAGTACGTGTACTTTTTTTAAGTTGTAGAATAGCAATGTACTTTCCATAAGTGTTCTAATTTGATACGTCCTACTTTCATAAGTGTTCCAATTTGGTACGTCATCCCACGTACTAAATTGGAACACTTATGGAAAGTACATTGCTATTCTACGACTTAAAAAAGTACACGTACTAGAACGGGACACTTATGGAAAGTACATTGCTATTCTACGGCTTAAAAAAAGTACACGTACCAGAATGGGACACTTGAAAAAGTACGTTGCTATTCTACGACTCAATCCCTATATAATATAGAGATATATGTATGTGTGTGTGTGTGAGAGAATTTGATTTTTGGTTTGGTTTGGTTTGGCTTACGTTTTGCTAAAAACTATATCCAAACTGAAAACCGAATATTTATATCGGTTTTGTTTGATTTTGAAAAATTCGATTCGATTTTATTCAGTTCGATTCAATCTTAGTTTTCGATTACTGTGTGGGTATTACCCGATTTGTGAACACCCTAAAAAATGTATCTCAACTCTTATTGATATTTTCAAGTTATTCGAGCTCTCCATGTGAAATAGACAGGACAATCAATATATATATAATCTTAAAATGTGATTTTATGATGATAAAATACGCAAAACAAATTTTAAGACATGGTTTTAATGTCATAATGTCAAATTGAGAAATAAATAAAAAGTGAGACATTTATTATACAAATTTTAAGACATGGTTCGTGTCATAATATCAATTGTTTTCATATTTTGGTGTAAGAAACTTTTACAACACTTTTCTACTTTGGTGTAAAAATCTTGGGTAGAAAAGAAATCAAGTATGATATAACACTATTTATTTACACATTATAAGCAAAAATTAAATATACATTATTGGACATCGTTTATCACAATAATAGTTCAAATGCTATAGTTTTAATCCTTTTGAACAACTTTTCTTTTTACAACTTCACAAATCATAGATAACCTTTTCCTAGCCTAAGTTAACCTGTGGTTCATTACTCTCACGCCATTGACAGGCTCCCGGCGAAAAGCATCCAAGAATATGAAAACCCAATGTATGAATTTACTTTCGTTTCTTTGTGTGCGTGACATACTATGTACATAAATGTTAAAAACTACTCAACACAAAGGTGTAACATTGATTAGTGCAAATCATGTTATTACAAAAGATCCCATCACACCTTCATAACGAGTCAAATATATATTTGACAATTGGTTAATTACATGAACAATATATTTAACATATTGAATTTAAATAATGAATTAGTCTTTATTTATGAAGTGAAATATTTGATATAGAAATTGATGGACTCATCGTGAAAGCACCTACCTTATGGTTTCAGTGATAAGTTGAACAAGAATGTTGTGCATGCTTTAGAGATGCCCAGAGCGTTCAGAGAAACAAATAGGTAAAGATGGGTCAATCTAGATAATGACCAACTAATTTGGACTAACAAGATCATAATCATCAACTGATGTATTAGTCTAACCTGATGGAACCTTCACATACTTTTACACGCTGTAAATATAAGTTCTCTCTTCTCTGATCACATCAAGAAAGGAGTAACAACTTCACGACACAAACACAAGTCAACCAACAAAACTCCAATAAAAGTTGCTCAGTACTCCTACAAATAAAGCCATCAAAAGCCTTAACTTTTGGGGTAAATGTGAACCCAAAACTGAACTACTCGACTGTAAAGCATAGACAACTCGCAAATCAGTTTACGAACAATAATAATTAACTCTAAATATTTGCCTTCTACTTTAAATACTACCACTGCTATGACTTTGTCGCATCTCTAATTTCCTAATGCTCATTGAGTTGAAAGGGTATATAACTTTAGATGTTTGACTGCTCAAAAGGCACTTTAACCAGAAGCCGTCCATGTAGGCTGACAATCGCTGATGTACGAAGTGGATCTATTCTTGCTGGTAAGCTGATCACCTATAAACCAAAGATCAATTAAACATTAACCCAAATAGAACACTGAAGTCAGTTTCATCACATGCGCAAAAGTTAACATACGAACCTTTTTAAATGATGAAATGCCCCATGGGTTGTCAAGTTGCTCGGGCTGACCTGTGATGACTAGACGCCCAGCTGGATCTGACTGAACACGTACCTAAACCCATCGCAGTTTCAGTACTATAGTCCGCTCTTATCTTAGGATTTCACAAAATTACTAAATTTAAAGTGAAACAAAGGTAAAGTGATAAGTGAGTCCCGTACCTCTTCTCGCAGAAGCCCTGGCACTAGGGCATACACCTCAAAGCAATCTTTCTGTGAGAAATATAGTCAACTTAGGCATCTAGCAACTTAAGAAAGTGAGAACACATATAATAACTCCAGATGATCCACGATACTTACAGTTTCTCGTACGTTTATCTTCACCCAGTTAGCAGGGGGACCGACATCAGCAACCGTGGTGACAAGTCTGTCACAATTGAATAGGACCGAAATATGTCAAGGGACATATAAAGGCAAACATACATAAATCTAAGTAACTGATACAACCACAGAGATGCGATATAAAATTCATAGAAAAATATAAACATATAAAGATATAAATAGCAAAACTTGAGCCTTACTGCCTAGATGTTTCAGTTCGTAAGGCTTTCGCAGAATGCTCCACTTCACTTTGTCTCTTGTGTTTAAGTGACCCTATATTTGACAAGATTACTCGATTAAGAACACATGTTTCTGCTATATAATAAGAGCACAAGATGAACTTACCAAGGCTTTTGAGACTTTTTTCCCGCTTCTGTGAATTGTTGGAATTCTTTTCCTAATAAGAAGAGTGTCAAGTCAAATTAGCATATCTCACAATATATTGATTCCTATCCTGTCCTGTACAAATTTTAACAGTTATGGTCACCAATAAAGTGATAATACTGATTCAAGTCCACGAGATTTTTGTTTGTTTTTATCTAAAGGATATTAAGATTATGATAAATAACAAAACACTTTCTTTGAGCCAATAGATGTGTGTCAAATTACATGCTGCACTCATATGGAGTAGATAAATAGAAATCAGCGTCAATAAAAGCTAATGATTGGCTTACTAACCTCACCAAAACCTAAGAGACGGTGGGAGTGCCAACCCTGCATAGCTCGAGCTGCAGCATCCCTGCGTGCCCTACCAGATCCTGTCGGGGTCTGATGACCGTTTGTCTGCAGAAGCCATACAGATAATCATATTATACAGTGAAGATTAAAAAAATAAATCTTTTGTAGTCTCTTCATATACATAATTATTAGGAGTAATAGCAAAAAGGAACAAAATATGGTAATAATTCATTTCTGTTGGCCCAAATCTACACATAATTGCAGAGGGTTTTCCGCAAGGTAGCTTGGGTAGTCATGTCGTGCAGATGAAAAAACACCCTTTCCCGATTTCAAACGAATATCATAACTCTTTGTTTCTTTTATTCGATTGGTTGAAAGAAATCTCAACTTTCTTAAAGAGTAACCACAAGAACGTTCACTAAAATTCTCTATGTATAACCAAACATCTTTTGGCCCCCAGTATGTGTGACATAATGTCATCTTAGCACTCGAACCGAATAAACAGATACAAAAGTTCTAAATCAATCAATAAAGCTTCAACAATTAATGTAGTGCTCCAATATATTTAAAGAGAAAAGTTGCAAATATATAAATATATATTCCGCGTTCCTAGAAAGTTGAAGTTCTATATCATTTTAATAGAGACAATGACACAGAAAAGTATTCTCTTATGGATCCTCATAATGAAAACATACAGAAAGCCCAGATAACATATGTAAGTGGTTCAAAAACTAAGATTAGCTGACCTCGTGTTCAACAGTAGGGGTCTCCGGGTAGCCGGGTGTAAGAGGTAGTTCAAGCTCACCAGTTTGGACCTTATGCCTTTCGTATTCAAGAAGCGACTACAAAGAGACAAGGCACAAAAAACATGGTATGAAGAAAGTAATAAATTACATAAAAACAAACACATAACTCTCAATAACAGTTATTGCCATTTAACAGAAGTAAATAAGCCATATTACCTTCTCATAAAACTGTCGGAATGTCCATGAGACAGTTGTACACGTCCTTCATAATACATATTATACATAATTAGTAGCGTAACAATCATATAATTGAGAGTATTAAAAGTCTGCTTGTACTGTTAAATAAACAGATGTTCAACTTACTTTGGTGGACGGAAAGCCTCTCCTACGTATCGCCAACCTTTGGTTGCAGTTACCTGAAGAAAGATTAAATATGTCAAATAATAACACACAAGCTTAAATCCTACTGTATTATCATTTTCATTTTCCAAAAGAAATTAATGAAACAAATTGCTAAAAAAAATAAAAACAAACAAAGCACAAGAAATTCTATCTTAACAAAGTCCATTTAAAAAAATGACAAAACCTAAAAATGAAGCACGTGCCCTGTTCATATAGATTTCTAAAATAATTCTGGAAGATTCTATGCGTACCACCTTGCTCTGCAACAACTTATAATTACAGACACTAGCTTATGGCACCAACTAAAAGCTGATATGGGTCAATTGTACTCCAATCTTGATTTAAACTACAAGCAACCCATACATGAAGATTGCTTTAAAATTCATTTAAATGATGTGAAATCCTTAGGTTCCAAATGGATGTAAACATTATACAATCTGATACAGATAGACAGATACTATGAAAGTCAAGATGCAGAAGGGAAAAGTGTATACCCGATCATATCCACCCAACTTGATAACGGCCTTCCATAACCTATTACAAAAGTAACACAATAAAAACTGAGCCTCCAACTCCAACTATTAAAAGACCATGAAACAAAAATTTGGAGCCAAGAAACTTACTTTAGGCAATTTAAATATCGTCCATAAAACTTTGGAACGGTGAATTTCAAGTGTTTCGTCTTATATAAGGCTAACACCTCTTGCATGAATGCCTCTTGAGCCTCCGGGGTTCCAGAATCATAGCCGTCATCCATCTAGTAACATATCAAAGAGTCATTTTAGATAACTAAAGGTCCCCTTGATTTTCGATTTAACTTCTATATTACAATGTAAAATTACCTCTGTGTCCTCCACTTCGTTCTTCATTGTCACTACAGTACGATCTTCAACTTCACTTGGTGAATGCTTCACAATGGTGTTGTGTGTCACGAGCTGTTGATGTAATTCATTTATCGTATAATCTCTTTGGTCATTATTCTCAGGTATATTCTTAGAACCATCATTCTCGGTATCATCTAATACACCATGGTCATTATCCATATCAGTAGCATCATTCTTACCATCATGAATCCTATCATCATCATCCATCGCTGTAGCTTCATCCTTCTTACTGTCGTCGATCTTATCGTCAGCACCAGTTTCTGTAGCCTCATTATTATTATCATCAGCCTTATCATCCTGACTTATTTCTGTAGCCCCATTGTTACTATCATCAATCTTTTCATCATCACCAATTTTTGTAGCATCATTCTTACTGTCATCAATCTTATCGTCATCTCCAATTTCTGTTGTATCGTTCTTATGATCATCAATCTTATCATCCTCACCATTTTCTGTAGCATTGTTCCTAGCATCATCAATCTTATCATCACCGGTGACTGTAGCATCTTTCTCATTCCCCCGAGTCTCGTCTACTGGCAGTTCCTGTTCACTTTCATTAACATGCATCTCCTTAGTATCTTTCGTATTTGGCTCTTCAGGCTCTTCTTCAGCATCTCGTTCTTCTGGTTCTGCTTCAGCTTTTTGTTTCTCTGGCTCTTCTGCAACTTTTTGCTCTTCTTGCTCTACTCTAATGTCATTTGAGATCTGAACATCATCGTTCACCAAGCCAGCAGACTCTTGTTGTTTCTCTTCCACTTCTTTTACATCTATCTGCTCCTTTTCTGCACCTTCTTCACCACCCATCACTTCATCTTCTAAAACCTTTCCCGCATCCTCCATCTCAACATCCACTTGATCCATTAAATATTCTATAAAAAAAAGTCTTTTCAATCATCATACATATATTTCCAAAAACCCAAAGTCAATAAAAACATTGTATGATTCCATCATCAAAGATATTCCACCCTTCGTTTCTTAGAATTTTATACATCTTTGTCAACATAGAAATACTACCTCTACAAATAAATATAACCAATTTTAACAAAAACTCACCAAAACATACTAAAATGCACAATTGTTCAACACAAAATTGGCATCTAATATCAGGATATGACACAATACGCAACATGAAGAATAATTTCTCACCTCAAATTCACTTAATTATAAAACATTATTGTTTTTCAATTGGGTGCAAAATAAGCAGGTTGACACATGCTTACTCCGAAGTGCTTATTCGAGATGAAACATTTACCCTAAACCCCCATTACAAATAGATTAGACTGGAAAGGAAAACATTACAAATATATCATTTTTGGTCTTATTGCATTATAAGCAAATCCAAAAATCTCTAAGCAGATTATAAGTGCTTATTTATACGCAGAAAAAAATAAGCAATCCCAAACACCCCCCTAAATACCAAGGCACAATAATCCTTACAACATGGCTAAATTAAAACTAACACCCAGAAAATTAGACAAAATAATCAAAATGAACATACAATTTCATACCTCAAATTTAATTAATTAAACAAATTCGGTTAGAATTAATTTTTAGCATTAGGGATTTTCAAATTTGACTTTGAAACAGCTAAATTATAAATTAAATATATATAAAAACAATTCCATACCTAAAACATACAATTTCACAATTTCAATTAATTCAGCTAAAACATAACTAAATTCACAAATAATAATAATAATATTGATATATCAGAAACAGTAATTAATTAAATTAAAAAAAAAAATAGGGTTTTTCAATAATTTGAGCCAAATTCGAAACAAAAAGAATAAATTCACAAGAAATTAGAAATAAATATCGAATAATATAATCATAAATTAAACAAATTATATACCTGTTTGAGCTACGAAATAATAATTAAGGATATAAAATTAGGGTTAAAATGTTTTGAGACTTCTTGTGTGTGTATTTTTTTTGTGTTTTGTTTGTATGTGAGTAATAACGGGTTCGAGGGTTTTGTGAAATATTTAGGGACACGTGGCGGGGTTTGATTGACGGAGGACAGAAATGGTGCAGCGGCAGTTGTGTTGTGTTGGTGGTCGTACCATACAAATGAAGAGTGTCTGTGTCTGTGTTTTTTGTTTGTTTTCGTCAAAGTAAGAGAACCGGTCTTTGGGTGTGGTCGAAAATGGCCCTCACTCATGAGGATCATTTGGGTATGGTGCAATGGGCTTGACACCGCCACGGCTTGTGCTCGTGTGTGTCACAAGGCCTTTATCACGCGTGATATTGTTATAATTTTATTCACGTGTGAACGTCTCATTTATTTTTCTCCCGTTATGTCACTTGTGTTGCTAGACTAAATTAGCTTATATATTGTGTTACGGTGATGTTGTGACTGTTGGTTACATAATTAGTTATTTCTTTAAGTTGAATGTGTTTTCTGTGTTTTTCCTACATGCATAATTATATATTAAAATGGTAAAAATCATACAAATCATGAAAATGTCTTGGATTATTAGAGTTCAATGATTGTTGAGAAGTTGAACCGAGCATGATAATGTCACACCTCTAAAATGTCGCAGTGAAAAGGTAACTGGGATGTGATGTTCATAGCACAAAGACAAAAATATAAAGAACAACCACTAAATGAGTCGTTTTGAAAAGTACATCATTGATTAAATTAAAACAACATAAGGTTTTCAAATATAATTGTTCACGAGAATTCATATAATGAATTTTAGGAAAATCATAGTCAAATGATGAGCGATGTCCATGTAATAAAATCCTCGTGAATGTGACCGCCTACGACGACTCTATGTATGGACTTCATGTATGCTAAACCAAGCAAACCTTAAGCACCTAAGAAATAAATGCTAAAATGTTAACATAAAATTGGTGAGTTCATAGGTTTAAGTAAAAGTAATGTCATGTGCGGACCACAAGATTTCTAGTGTATGACCATTATAACGAATACAGCGTCATAGAAAAGTATTACTATTGCACTAAACTCCTGACCCCGAAGCCTTATTTTTTCTAGTTTGTGTGCCCATGTAAGTGTTCCTTTCCGTGAACACTCAAGTTCCTAAAATGATTATGCGTCCGTTTGACATACCAGTCAAGTAGGGCAACTACCGAAGAGGATTTCAACCCAATAGATCTATTCACAACATCCGCGCTTACTAGTAATTAACGGTTGATGATAGTAGTGACTTAATGGAAAGATGTGTAACTTAAGAAATACGTAAAGGTTTTAAGTATTTGTGTCCGAAAGAAAGTAATTGAGCATAAAATAAGTAAACGAGTATGTAGTTCAGTAAAACGAGTAATGTATTTAAGTAAACGAGCATGCATTCTCACGCCAAAGTAGTTCAAGACGAATAGTAAAAAAAAAAGCAATAGTGGGGCCATGAAACTTACCTTGAGTAGGTAGTGAATTGGGAAAAATGTAACGTGATTTAACGGTATAGAAGCCTAAACGCGACCTCGAATAATAAGTCGTTTTAGGGGATGCGACATGTACTAAATGCAAATGAGTTTTACAAAGTTTTACCACCCTTATATACTTGTAATGAGGTTTTAATATGTTACATAAGTTAAAAGTTTAAGAAAAATAGTCAAAACGCATTTTTTAATAACAGAAACTCTAAAAACTAAAAAGTTGCTTATTGAAATAAAGTTCATCTTTAAGTGGGCGTATATACTTAGTTTCTAGCTTGTTTTTATCCGCTAAAATCTCTAAACGTAACTAAACATGTCTACTTTCAATAAATCAAAGTCCCGGTTTGTAAAAATATGTTTTAGTTATAGATTTATACACAAACATTTTCGGATATGTTGTTAGGGGTTTTCAATAAATTCCTGAATTAATGGGGCTATTTCTCACTCGTTTTCTAATGAAATCACTTGGTTCAAAAGCATAAGTTCATTGTTTTTTAGTCTACTTTTTAAAAAAGTAAGCCACTTGTATCATATATACACCAATTATTTTATAGAATAAAAAATACACACATATGTCAAGTGTGTCCAAAATCAGAAAACATAACCCGACTTGTTTTGGTCATATATCCTTTGTTACTGAACTTCACGACTCCATTCAGATTTTTGTAGTTAGGTCTAGTTGTCCTCTACAATAGTTATTATTATCATATTTACTAATCTAGTGTTTAAAGTGGTTGCTTTTACAATATACAAACGGAAGTCGGCTTCTTGTCGGTTTTGACTAACAGTTGCATATTATTTATTAAAAAATTCAACTCCAAAAATTACGAAATTCGACGGGGAGCATCCTAAGACATATATATAAGTTTGTGAAATCTAGATTGGCCCAGAAAAATGATTAAGATGGTTTCCTATGAGAATGTACACGACTAAATTTGGACATAATATAAATTTACCAATTCATCTTTAAATCACATTTTCAACACACAGATCATATTATGGTGATATAACAATGACATGGAATGATATATAAACATAAAATGAGTATAGAAATAAGTCTAGGAAGCTTACAAAAAGTTGGTGGATGAAACATCAAGAAGATGCACAATAACAACCCAAAAATCACTAGAAAAGCCTAATATTTGCACCCCAAAAATTGTAGCTAACCACTTCAATCTTTTACCAATTTTGCCCAAAGCTTTTAACACTTTAACTTTTCTCTCATTGCTGCCCAAAAATGCAAAGAAAAAGTGTGTGTGTTTTGTGTTTTGACGTAGTGAAATGAATGATTTAGTGGGTTATATTTATAGTGCAAAAGATTGAGTGTTGTAGTGAAATATAAAGAAGAGTGTGGAAAACTAGAAGGGGGGTTGAATAGTTTTGCCGATTAAAACTTTTTTTTAAATTATTTAGATCGACTTATGTCAATCCATTTAGATCGTGTATTGAATATTGATAGATGGACATATAAATAATTAATGCAAGATATAAAGAGTAAAGGAACACAAAACCACGACTCCGTCCTTGCCCTACTCCACTCCCCGAGTACCCAACTCGAGAGTTTCAAAGCAATACACAACACAAGCTCCTTAATGTGACAGAGAATCCTTCACAACGTCGCCTACACTTTATCTGGTACAAGGCTAGACACCGAGTTCTTCCACGAGGTAGAACCAAACCTATCACAACGTCGCCTACACTTTATCCGATACAAGGCTAGATACTGAGTTCCATTATAAAGGAGGAACTACTACCTCACACTACTACCCAACACAACTACCCAAATGAGACACACTCCGTTTTACAATACTAGAAAGGATATCAATATCCTTTAACCCAAACTACACAACTTGTACATCGACGCACCATATCGAATGTACACCTTCGGCACTTCACACCAATGCCTTCAACACGACACACTATAGAAGGAGGAAAGAACTATCAACAAGATGCACTTCAATGGTCTTGATGATGACGAAGCTTAGCAACTCATGACCTTCAGCTTGCACGTCTTCAAGAGGTTATGATCTCGCCTTTAAGAGAAACCTAGAGCATCACACAAAGATAAAACTACATAGAATGATCATTTGGATATGTGGTTAGAGAGGTTAGAACATAGAGAGAAATTAAAGCTAAAAGGGGTAGTGAGTAAGAGAGAAATGGCTCATTATTTAAAGTCAAAACAAGCCTACTGTCCCACGGTTCCGGCGGATCCCTCACCCAAGGGATTCGGCCAGTGCAATTCTAGGGATCCCGCTGATGTGTCTGCTTAGTTCGTATTTTGGGTTGCAAATCGGGTTATTGGTTATGGGTTATAGACCATGGGTCATGGACTTTGGATCATGGATACCCAACAAGATACAATGTACCTAGTCAATTGTTTATGGATCTTGGATCTTGGGTCATGGGTCATGGACTTTGGGTCATGGATCATGGATAATATCCAACATGACTTCATGCATGATGTCATGCAATGGATCATGGTTTATGGATCATGCTCCATGGGTATGGGTTATGAACTTTGGTTCTTACCCAACAAGATTCATTGTACCTAGTCAATGGATCATGGGTCTTAGGTCATGGGTTATAGACTTTGGTTTTTACCCATTATTTACCCATTACAACATTTATAAAGTACATATACATTTTTATAAAATGTAAGTAAACAATATTACTTGTAAGTGTTTTATAAAAATGGCTTTGGTTTTATATAACTTATTAACTAAACATGTTTTGATGATTTTAATATGTTTAGTAAAACTGTGTTAGTAAACTATTGGCTCAAAGCTTTTACGTATTTTATCTATTTCGTTAAAATGATTTTACGTTTGTTATCGACAAAACATTAGAAGATTGTAAAATATAAATAAACGTTTTTATGGTTTATTTGTATTAACAAAGAGTACCAAGCCAGGCATTGGACATAGGGGGAGGGGGGATGGAGTGTGGAAGGAAGCAAAACAAGGCAATGATGTGGACTTGTGACATCACCCATGATCTCATAATTATTATGATGTATTTTTTTATAATTAAAAGTAAAAGTATAGTTTGTGGTAAAAATAAAAATGAAAGTAAATGGATATAGAGGGGGGGGGAGGATTTTGTAAGGTTTATGCGGAAGGAAAATGGTTTAAATTTGTAAGTATATATGAGTAGTATAATTATTTAAAAGGGGTCAGGTATTCAGGTATGTTATGCATACATGAAATGGAATAAAATGCAAAATCTGGATGATTTTAATAAAACTTATAATACCAAATGCAAAGACATATAAAATATGCTTATGAGAGTATTTATGTACATAGTTGATGTAGACTAAACTTAGTCTATTGTCGGTATACGTTAATGTTGTTTTCCGGTGTACGCGATTTAACCTAACAGTTATGCGTCAAAATAAATATTCAAAGTTAATTGTTTTGAGTTTATAGTTACGTAATGACCTGAAAAATACGAGTTGTGACAGTCTTCCCCCGTTAAAAGAATTTCGTCTAGGAATTCTGTTTGTGTTAACCGATGGTGTGTTGTCTGTGAAGAGGTGTAGGTACTTGCATTTAATCTAGTCTACTCGTTCCCAAATAAATTCAAGACCTCTTCGGAATTACACAAAAGAAGCGTAATCAAGTACTAATAAATATATGTTCAAAAAAAATATTTCAAATAGCAACCCTTTTTCCAAGAAAGAAAAGTGCTGCGCTAAACCAATTTTCAAATATTTCGAGAACTTATCCTAAAAACAAAATGAGGAAAGTATGTCGAAGGACTGCTGTTCCTACACAAATGTTTTTCCGTCTAAAATTCTTCAGAAAAATATTTGTTTTAACAAAATGGTGTTAAATGAGTTGCTTGAAAATCAATCAGAATCATGTTTTCATAAATTTTCTAAACTCACTCAATGATTTCAGCGCTTTTAAAACTTTTCAGAAAATAAGTCATTGATTGAGGGGGAAAATGTTTTCAAATCGATATCATCTAACGGGCGTTCTTAATTATCCTTAATGCTTAACTGAAAAATGATGTTAACCTACGTTGAAGGACTAGGTGCCTAGGATATGATTGTTAGGTTTAGATGATTAGAGTTTGATAAACACATTTTTCCCATACCTTTTATGAACTGATTGATATGTTGGATTGACCTTTATTAGTCGATTGTTGTTTGGGTGATGTCGACCACCATATATCTGTATGTGTGTTCACTAACGTATGCAGGTATATTGGTATATAAGAATGTTCCCGATCTGGATCCCACAATATGATTGGATGCCGAAAGGAAAGGGTAACTATATCTTGGGTTGACAAATGAAGAAACGAAGCTTAATTTGACTTCTATGGAGAGTTGGCATAAATGCAACGTAAGAGGTCTCACTGCATCAGCAGATGGTTTTCTTCATCATCAAATGCAGAAACGGAGCTTAATTGAACCTCTATGAAGAGTTGGCATGGAAAAATGCAACGAAAGAAGTCTCACTGCATCTGCAGATGGTTTTCTTCCAAACCCTACAGCAACAACAACAAAAGCAGCTTAACCACCTAACGTATCTTTGTGCAGGGATACCATTTTTCTAAAACTTTGAATAAAATTGTTTTGAAAATGGAAAAATATTGTTTTGAAAATAAATTGGACTAAATTTTGAAAATCACTGGACTTCTTTTTATCAAAACCTAAGTCACTCAATTATCGACTTTGGTCATCGATTGAGGGGGAGAGTGATTTAAAATAAAATATTTTCAAACGATATTTCTTCATAAAAGTTCCGGTTTGTACGTTAAAATGTGGTGATCTAAAGATTTAATGTTATGTCATGGTATGATTTTCTTTAAAACTCAAAGATCTGTCAAAATGAAATTTTTTCTGTTCTTGTTTGATTGTGAAATTGTTTTATTTTACTTAAAGGTCTCTTAAAACAATCATACCTGACACTAACAATCTTTAATGTCTAAATATGTTCCTTATCTATCATTTTTCAAAATTAAATCTTGCCACGTCTTTCCCAAAAAAAATTCTAAATGATTTAAATTAATTGGGATCCAAAATCTCAATTGGTTTGAAATTTTTATCGAGGGAGAGATCGTGATTTTAAATCTCAAATCTGTTTTAAAAAGGTGATTGTTTCAAAAGCACTTATTCCTTCATGTGCCAAATGATTTCAAATACATAATGCACATGATTGTGAAATTGTTTTATTTTACTTAAAGGTCTCTTAAAACAATCATACCTGACACTAACAATCTTTAATGTCTAAATATGTTCCTTATCTATCATTTTTCATTTTACTTAAAGGTCTCTTAAAACAATCATACCTGACACTAACATCTTTAATTTCTAAATATGTTCCTTATCTATCATTTTTCAAAATTAAATCTTGCCACGTCTTTCCCAAAAAAAATTCTAAATGATTTAAATTAATTGGGATCCAAAATCTCAATTGGTTTGAAATTTTTATCGAGGGAGAGATCGTGATTTTAAATCTCAAATCTGTTTTAAAAAGGTGATTGTTTCAAAAGCACTTATTCCTTCATGTGCCAAATGATTTCAAATACATAATGCACATGATTGTGGAGGAGCATTTAATCAAAAAAACCAGAAGAGTATTTAAACAATGCCACAAGTTCTCCCATGTTTTCTAAACCTAATTAAATCACTTGGGATCCAAAATCTCAAATGGTTTGATATTTTTGATCGGGGGAGAATTTGTGATTTAATAATGAAACTTGATAACAGGTGATCGTTTTGACTCTAAGTGCAGGCTGCTCTCCCATATGTGCTAAACGTTTTCATTAATTGATGCACATATTGAGGGGGAGCATTTCAAAAGAAAATAAACTATCAAGGTACAAAGGTTTCAATGTTTTATCATAAGTACCTTGATTGAGTTTTAAAGGTTTTCTCTATGGCATATTGTGATCGTGGAAGTACTTTAAAGAACTCCTGCCTCTACGTGTTAAATGATTTAAAACAACCTACACACATTTTGAGGAGGAGAATTTACCAAGAAAATCAAATGGCTTTTTCCACGAAAATTGTGATCAAGAATATATTTCATAGAAATCTTGCCTCCATGTGCTAAACAATTTAAAAATCATATGCACATGTTGAGGGGGAGCATTTCTAAATGACCAAAACTATTAAGGTACAAAATGCTTTGATCTCGTATCACAAGTACCTTGATTGATTTTCCAAATGATTTTTCAATTGGTTTCAAGGAAGAATGAACTGTACCAAAAGACCGACCATTTTACTTTATGCATGGTGTTATAAGGATGGTGAGGTTAGGTATTAGTTCCCACGATCCCGCCAGAGCCGGAGGGATCTACCCAGGGACAATCCACTAGATAGTGTAGAGTCATTAGGTATGATGAAAAAAAGGAGAAAAGTGAGATATGGGAAGAGTGAGGACTGAGACAGAGCTAGTACTGGAATATACCCAACAAGGTTCTAGTAATGAAGTCTCGGTAAGCACTGAAGGGGTTGAAGAATGAAAAATAAATGAATGTTAAGAAAGGGTGAAAAGAAATAGCCCTCCAATAATTCAACCTTAGAGCAGAAACCGGGTTCAATACATATGCTACTGGTTGTTACCAAGGTAACATTGGTATTGAAGACAAGACGTCATGGACCCAGTGACGCACTGCACTAAACTTCCCAAGCTACTCAAGTTCCTCTTAAAAGGGCTTGTTTCATTGTCACGGGGAACCGACATTATCTATCGACTCTCTCTAAGAGATTGTTGATATTGAAGAAGGAGACCCTCTCCCTAGTCTCCGACATAGGAATCCAAATGTGCACAATTGAGTCTAGAGCCAAGAGATCATCCACAATATCTCATTAGGACACTAAATTAACGAAGACTTGCTGTTTCACACAATGTGGAAAGTAAGAATATATTAAGAGTCCTACGCATTATCCTTGTGGTATTGCCAGAACATCTGATTGATATGTAAAAGTATTCACGATGAAGATGGAAATCCTTCTAGAGCCAACATCAAACAAGCTCTTGGTGGGTGACATGTGAGATCTTCTCGTAAGATCAAGCTTGTGACAACTGGATAGAAACGATGGGGAGATTCAATCTTGAATCAACCTTGGTCCAGGATTGGAATTGAAGAATACTTTTGGAAAAACCATTCAATGTGCAAACCTTCTTTTCTCTAGCATGTCGAATGTGTACTCATGTTTTCAAACACAAAAAGTATATCTGATTGAAAAAATACTTTTGGAAAAACCGTTCGATGTGCGAATCTCTTCTTTTCTCTAGCACATCGAATGTGTACTCTTTTCAAATACAAAAAGTATTTATGATTGAAAATTGATCTTTCTTATAAAACCTTCGTCGTATTGCAAAACTCCTTCTTCTAAGCAATACGCGATTGTTTTCAAATCAATTTTTCATCAATCAGTGAATCTCAATTCGCTGGTTCACTCACTCCGTGTTGTCTTCTTTGAGACGTTCCGGTTTGAGAACAGCTAGAACTACTGCGAAACCCTGTCAAGGAGATTCTTCGGAATCATACCTGATCACAGGCAGTACTTGTACTGATCAACGGGGAACCGTGGGCCGTGTACCTCAATTCAACGAAAGTGATCAAAGACACTTTCGTGTGTTTTATTGCTAACTGTTGTTTGCAGGTACATTTGGATGGTTGCAGCTGATCAGAATTGAGGAGTCAATCCAAAGCCGCATGCTCACAGCATCCACACTTAATTGAAGAAATCATGACTTGTGCATCTCTACAGAACCTGGATCTGATATTTCTATACTATGTTTCTGCTACGCTGCTGCAAATATCATGAGTCAGTAAAGCTTCCGCTACTCTGATGAAAAGATGTCATGATCCAGAAAGTGTGAGCATGTCGGTCCGAAAGTCACAACATCACATGATGGCAACACTGCAATGGATGAGCCAGAGATTTGTTGTGGCTGATGATCTCTTACCTGGATTAATGAATCACCAAACGTGGATCAGCACAAAGACCTCCACTAAAAGTACAAAGCACTTGGACTTTGAAGAATCACTGCTAATGCACGAAGACTGCGGATGTTGAAGAATTAAAGTCTACGAGCTTGGAACTAAAGATTTAATAGAATGCTAGGATGCAAAATGTAAAACATGGGGTGACCTCCCTTAGGGGGAGATTGTTAGGAATTGGAAAATCCATAGTGAAGAGTCGGTCACCCCAACTCTAGTCTAGCATATGTTAGCTCGTAGACATTACGTTATTTACTAGTTAGTTAGTTAGTTAGTTAGTTATTTAGTTTAGAGCAACACCGTGGAGGACGGATGGGTCTTTACCCACTGTATGCTTGATCCACAGTCCGTAGGAGGACGTGTAGTATGTAACTATAAATACCCTCTACCTCCCAAGGTAGAGGGTTGGACCTTTCATTCTAATCTAACCTTTTCTCTTTTGTTTACTTTCTCTCTCTAGAAAGGCTCCCATTCTACTTTCTCTCTCTAAACTCTTAAACCATACGCCCCATTTATAATGTTATGATGTGTTTGTGAAATCCAATGTCTAACAATACTAATAAATAATTACACAAAGTACTAATAAATAATTACACGCTATAACTAATTAAAATCACCAAGTATGCTCGTATTGCTCGATCTCCATAGCACTTTGACCAGCTTCTCGAGATGATGAACTATTTCGAGCAGGTTGATTATTAGCATCTTATAAGGATTTAAAACGTACGTTTTTAAGGGGGTCTTTTAAGCCCTAAATCGACACATTTTATATCCATTATTGCTTAAAATCGTTTCTTTTCACATTTTTGGTCTTTTGGAAGCAAAATGCTGGAATGAAGCATATTTGGACGAAAAGGAGCGAAAACATGAAAAAAATGGCAAAGTCAAGATCAAAGGCCATCCAGCACACCTGACGGCGTCCCAACCAAAGGGTGACATCGTCCCTCTATTGAAGACTTGATCAAAAGTGAACGCGACGGCTCAGCGGAATTTCTGGTCCTAAAGCCTGACGGTGTCGCGCCTAAACTCTGGAAGGCTTCACTGACAAAATCTACACCAGACGCCCAAGATCCAAGATTCAGATGACGTCGCTAATGAAGACTGACGGCGTCACACATCTCAACTGACGCCGTCCTAACGATAACTTGGCCCAAACGAAACCCTAATGATGGCAACCCGACGGTGTTACTAGCAAAAGGTGACGCCGTCGCGATTGTAAATCTATATATAGAATTCGATTTTTCTGTATTGTTAGATATTACTTTTCACATACACATCAAACCATAACACAAAGTAGCATATAGATGGAATTCTAGAGAGAGAAAGTTAGAGGTTTAGGGAACTTAGTGAGAGAAAGTGAAAGATATTATTATGAGCTCCAACTCTCTACCTTGGAAGGTAGAGAGTATTTATAGTCTTACATAACTCGCCACACTTTGGGCTGTGGATCAGGCATACAGTGGGTAAAGACCCGTCCGTCCTCCACGGTGTTACTTAACAAAATTACTACTTAACTTAAAAGAACTACGACTACGAGCTTTCTAACGATTACATATACTTGAGGTGACCGACTCTTTAATACCGGGAATTTCTAATTCCTAACAATCTCCCCCTAAGGGAGGTCACCTCAATAATGTACCAAAATTACATAGAATACAAATAGATATAACATTTAACAATTGATCTTGCATTCTTGATGTAGTCCTTTGCTCCTAAGCTCGTAGTCATTGATTCTTCACAATGCATGTTTGGTTATTCCAAGTGGAGGTCTTTTACTGATCCACGTGATGATAAGTTTGAGCCATCTTTGGAGATCATCAGCTATCAAAAATCTCTGAGACATCCATTGTGGTGTTGTGACTTTGGGACCGACATGCTCACATTCTGGATCATGATATCTTCTCATCAGAGTAGCGGAAGCATTTGTTGAATCACGATATTGGCAGCAGCGTAGCAGAAGCTTGGTGTGAAAATATCAGAGTCATTGATGCACTAATCATGATTTCTTTTGAGTTGAATGTGTTAAGTGAGCATGCGGCTGTGGATTGACCGCTTCATTCTGATCAGCTGTAAACGACGGGCGTACCTGCATACAACAGTTAGCAACAAATCGCACGAAAGTGTCTTTGATCACTTTCGTTAAATTGAGGTACACGGCCCACGGTTCCCCGTTGATCAGTACAAGTACTGCCTGTGATCAGGTAGGATTCCTAAGAATCTCCTTGACAGGGTTTCGCAGCTGTTCTAGCTGTTCTCAAACCGGAACGTCTCAAAGAAGACAACACGGAGTGAGTGAACCAGCGAATTTTTAAGTCCACTGATTGATGAAAAGAGATTTGAAAAACAGTCGTGTATTGCTCAATAGAAATTGTTTTTGCAATACAACGAAGGTTTTATTGAAAATCAATTATCAATCATAAAAATACCTTTTGGTTTGAAAAATGAGTACACGGTCGATGTGCTAAAGAAAAGAGTTTATAAGCACAAAGACCGGTTTTTCAAAGGTATCCGTCAATCCCTAACCTGAACCAGGATTGATTCAAGAAATTGAATTGCCCCATTGTTTCTGTTCAGTTGTCACATGGTTGATCCATATAATAGATCTCACATGCCACCTACCAGGAGCTTGTTTGATGTTGGCTCCAGAAGGCTTTCCATCTTCATTGTGAGTGTGTAAACACATCACTCAGATGTTCTGGCAATACCACAAGGATAATGCGTAGGACTCATGATATAATCTCTCTTTCCACATTGTGTGAAACCTGTCTC
>BPTQ01000008.1:207138692-207175378 GCA_019973895.1 Chrysanthemum seticuspe | reverse complement strand
CCAAAGACGTCATGGATCCATACGTAGAAGAAGAGTTTTACTACTAATACCTAACATACTCATGTGACGTAAACACGGACTACTAAGGAACTGATGACTTGAGTTATGGATATTCCTAGTTCAACGGTATATGCTTGTTGCACGATTCAAACTTGAATGGTGAGCACTCGTCCTCTACCTATAGGTTTACGCATGTTAATAATCTTTTTCATTAAAATCTCTTCTTCATAATTTTGTTCTCAATTTGAGGAATGTTCTTTTCGAAAGGTTTTGACGATTCGTTTTTGTGCTTGAAGTTCTTTTACAATTTTACGAATTCGTTCTTAAGTTCCGATTCCTTAGTTTTGAAAACTTACTAAAAAGGTTAGATTTTTGAAACTTTTTGTTCGAACTTTTATTCAACATGCATGTTCCCTTATGGTAAGTTTGACGAGTGTACTAGTGATTCGTAGCTCAGAATTCTGGTGTATTAGGAGGATACACAGTTGATTTAGGCAGTTTCCTACAAGGGGGATTCTTTTCAACAAGATTTTCAGCTTTTTGCATTTCCATATCCTTTTTCCAGAACACTTGTTCAGGGGTTAATAGAGTCTGAGGCTTAAACTTGTTCAAGGAGATCCAATTTTCTTTAGTGTAATTATGGGGTTTGATCGTTATGTTATTCTTCTTACACTCAGGATCTTCTAACTTCTTATTCATTTTCTCCCTAGTGACTTCATCAGATTTCTTATCTTCCTCAGTGCACTCAACGCAACTAGGTTTCTGCCTAGGCTTAAGGATTTCATTACCATCATAAAGCACCTTATGAGCATTTCTAGCCTTTTTAATTACCTCTGGATTTGGTTCCTCAACAAGGGGAATGCTATGCTTATCGCTTAAGACTCGATGCTTAGTGATCATGTGAGCAGTTTGAATGGTATTCCCTTGTACGTACAACTTATTTTCAAGCTTGTTTTTCAAAGTTTTTAGATTGGAAAAATCATTCAAAAGTTTTGATTCCTTAGCCTTGAATTCTTGCTTAAGCATTTTAACATTTTCTTGAAGTTCGTGTTTTTGCTTAGCAGTTTTGGAAAGCTTTTCTTGTAAGGAGTTTAACTCTTGTTTTAATACTTCTTCTCTAAAATTACTTTTTCTAATAATTGTACGCATTTGGATATCCATCTCCTGCTCACGAGTGGTAAGTTCAAACTTAGCACGTTGTTCGTATATGGCAACTTGATCCTTATAGGTATTGAGTTCAGTAGTCAAGGAATCATCAGGCACAAATGCAGTGTACTCATACAATCCATAATCATCATTTTGAGAAGAAGATGCATACCTAGGTACTGCAGAAACCTTCATGCAAGTTTCCTCTGCATTAACGTGCACAGGTTGTGGCCGGTGCATCTCTATCTTGGGTACATCCGAAGCTTCCATGTAGCGTTCCTTTGCATTAGCTTGCACGGGTTGTGACTGGTGCACCTCTCTCTCTTGTGGACATGAGCATGAAGATTCTATTTTAGCATTGTCCGACTCATCATTATTTGTTTTCTCTAACATTCTGCATTCAGCACCACCCGATTCTTCACCAGATACATTACCCAACTTATCACAGCAATTTTTCAACTGCACCTGACACTCATTCACGTCTTCATTCTTTTGTGCAGATTCTTCAATGAACTTTTTCATATTATCCATGAGTTGGATAAATGTCTCAATGAATTCTTGAATTTCCATTCCAGTATGTTTTTTGAAGGAAATTCCAGTCAAGTGTTGATTGTAATCTGCTGAATATTCCCCACTGATGAATGGTTGAAATTGTTTGTAGATTACTTGAAGAGCTGCACTGGAACCATCTTTTTGAACTTCTTCATTGGTAAGTTGCAGCTTTAAATGCTCTAAGTTCAACAGCAAGCTTCTTGTCAATGTAGGTAAGTCCTGGCGGAAAAGAGCACTACATGTTCGATCCCCAGCTATGGATAACAACTGTATGAGGTGCAGATGAAGTAGTTGATAGGGCTCAATGCTGCATTCCATTTGCATGGCATTCTGTAGCAGGTGCAATTCATTCTCATTGTACTCAGAACACGAAGATCTCACATCCTCGTTGTTTAATTCAAACATCTTTAATCGTTCAGTGTAGCATCCATTATCATTATTATCCCCAGCATCATACAATTTAAGCACTTCTGAAATCACTGGGTCAGTAGAGTAAGACATGATGTGGTAGAATGCACGGGATTTTACCAGTCTATGATTTAAACCGAGAAATAGAATCTTTCGCGGGATTTTACTAAAATCAAGACTAAACCGTTAAGTAATGACCAATGGAATGTGTTAAGACGACTAATGGATCGACACAATGATAGACAATTGTGTGTTAGGTCTTATGATTGTTTGTGGGATAAGCAGAGATGTTGTTTGGTTGTGATTCGGATTGGTTTATGCCCGTTTTTCCTGAGAAATTTAGGTCTAAAAACTTAAAAACCTCAATAACTTCTGTTCGGAGCGGATTTAGACCTCGAAGATTGACCCAAATGAACTATAGTTAATTCGGCGGTCTATTCTCCTCGTTCTCACGGTCGTTTTGATGGGTAGAACGCTGAAAACGGAGTTACGGTTCAAAAGTTATGGCCGTTTGAAGTTTTGACGGGAAAAATCAACCAAGTCGCTACGAATTCTTGAACCAAGTCGCTAACAACTAATTCGCTACACCACTAAGTCGCTAGAGTTCCAAGTCGCTAGCCAGATGTAAGTCGCTAAGTAGTAACTCGCTACCCCTCAAGTCGCTAGCAAAATTTTGGCAGTAATTCGCTACACAAGTCGCTAGAAATGCAAGTCGCTAAAGAGCAACTCGCTACAGACCAAGTCGCTACCACCAAGTCGCTACTCGTAGTGGAGAATCCACTACTTGTACTTGAACTCGCTAGATCTAACTCGCTAGGTTTAAAACTGTAACTCGCTACAATTTTGTGAAGCAAGTCGCTATGAAGAAAGTTATCCGTGAACTAAGTCGCTAGCATGAAAAACCATATAAACTTCACTTTTCAATCCAAAAACAACCCAACCAAGATGATTCAAGCTTACCAAATGAAAACCTAAACACTTGTGATGATTCTAAACATAAAAGTACCAACAAAATTCAAACTTTAACACAAGAAATCAACCAAATGATGCAAAAACCACTAAACTTTTTCAAACTCAAAAACCACCTAAAAACCACTATAAATCCAAAGATGTGCAAGATATGATCTAACCATGGCTCTTTATACCAATTGTTAGATATTACTTTTCACATACACATCAAACCATAACACAAAGTAGCATATAGATGGAATTCTAGAGAGAGAAAGTTAGAGGTTTAGGGAACTTAGTGAGAGAAAGTGAAAGATATTATTATGAGCTCCAACTCTCTACCTTGGAAGGTAGAGAGTATTTATAGTCTTACATAACTCGCCACACTTTGGGCTGTGGATCAGGCATACAGTGGGTAAAGACCCGTCCGTCCTCCACGGTGTTACTTAACAAAATTACTACTTAACTTAAAAGAACTACGACTACGAGCTTTCTAACGATTACATATACTTGAGGTGACCGACTCTTTAATACCGGGAATTTCTAATTCCTAACATATATTTTAAGAGGTAGAATTTTGGAGAGCAAACCCTAACTCAGTTGTAGTCCGACTTGGACAGCATTCTAGGGTCTCATACCCTATTTTACGCCACAAGATAAGTTTGTTTATCCAATTTATCATTATGTCTACCGCATGTTCAATTGATTGTGTGTATGCTTGCTTGTTTAACATGTCTAGCTAAATTATTCTTGTGTTTGCTCAGATCTATGAAACCTAGTTATTGATTGTTGTTAGGTTGTCTCTTGTCTTAATTGGTAGACGCTATAGTAAGGAAAACTGGCTTCTTCTTTAATTGTTGCGAGCTTGAACGTCCTAAATAGCAAAAAATCTTAGGAGTGCACCTAAGTCATTCGTTTTGTTTATTGCGTGAATTGTAGCTTTAGGATTGGTATGTGCTAGAACACATACCATTTCTTTACCAAATCAGGCCCAAAATAACCAAGATAGAGCCGTTTATTCCTAATATTTGTTGGTTTCTTGAGTTTATGCATGTGCAGGTACGGATATGGCAAATCACACAAAAGAAAGACAAATCAGACGAAAACCAAGCACGAGAAGGAAAAAAGTGTGAAAGCTGAGCCGGGAAATCAGAAGTAAGTGATTGTGAAGATTTTGATGCTGAAAGGATGATTTTTGAAAGATTGGGTCAACTTTAAAGAATTGCCAGAATCATTCCTTCAAGTTTCAGCAAATGTCAAAAAATACCCTTAAAGTTTCAAAGTTGGTAGAAATAGTCCATCGTCTTTCCCAAGTTGGCAAAAGACACCCTTGATTACCCTTGTACTTGAAATTTCAGAAATGCCCTTTACTTTCACAAGTTTACACAATTTACCCTTTCCTAAATAAACCTTTAATCCTTAAATAGCCAAAGGTCCAAAATCCTTTTAAACCATTTCAATTAAAATCTGACCAGTCAATAACCATTGAACCTCCCAATTATTACTGGTCAAATTCGGTCAAACATAATAAAATAACAAAAATATTTTACTCGCCATTTAAATCCCCCTTTTACCAAGATTCATAAGAACCCTAAATTGCCCTTACAACAATTAACCAAAATCAATCCAATTGAAGGGTACAAGTGTACTTCTACTGACAAAGCGCTGACATTGGAATGCCACCTTGGCAATCCGTGTGCCAAGGTGGGCTGTGATTGGTTGATGGGACGTGTGAATGTCAAATCAGAGGTTGAGATTAAAGGAATGATTTGGGATATGATCTAAGGGATGATAATGACTCAAAAGAAGCACAACTTCTCTTCTAGATCCTTCCAAAGGCATTGGAGCTCACCTATTTATACCCCCGTTTTTCACATAGATCAAGTGTGTAGAAAATTGAGTAGAATTAGTGTAGCTTATTACTGTTTAATGTTTAAATTCAGTCTTTGTATTTCCAATTTCCTTTGTAATCTATTTTCAAGTAATAAAATCATTTTAGCTTAATTTTTCAATTCCTTTTAATTACTGTTCTAAGTGTTTTCAGTAGCTTATTAGTACTTTAATTCATCATATTAGCTTATTTTCAATCATTTTCAGCTTATTTACTCTTTCAAACAAAAATCACAAAAAATTAGAAAAATACTTAAAAAATATATATATATATCTCAATCCTGTTTCAAAGCTGCAACCAGCTTGTTTTTATGATTCCATAAGCTCTCATAAGCTCTCCTTTAGCTTATTGAGTGCTTATTTAGTATCTACTCAGTTCTGCAACTCAATATCAGTTCAAATCAGTTAAATTCCTTTGCATTTTGAAAGTGGAAAGCTATAGGAAGTAGCCTGCAATGGAAGGGGCTAGATGGAATTTACTAGCTTATTCCTAGAATAAGCTAGAGCTTGTAGCTGCCCTTAATTGGGACATCTGTTCAGCTGAGGTGTCTGATAAGTGCCTAATTTGATTTTCTCTTAATTTTGCATAATATTGTTTAATTTGGTGTAGATCTGATAGTTATAGCTTAAATCTAGTTAGAATAGCTTAATTTAGTTAGTTGTTAGCTTATTTCACTTGTTTATTCCACTTTGTAGCTTAAAAGTTTCATCTGTGCATTTGCTGTTTTAAGTTCTGCATGATTTAGATCATATCTGTTTTAGTGAGATTTTGCTGTTAAGCTTGATACATCTAGGTGTATCTAAGTCATTAGAATCTGAATAGAGGATTATTGAAGCTTAGAATTGTGATTTGCTTTGGAAATTTGCTAATCAGATTAAATAAAGGGTGTTTGGATCACTATTTAAATCTGTGTAGGAGGTTAGATTAGTTGTAGTTTGCTGTTGCATTAGATTGATTTAGGTCCATATAGTTAGTTTAAACCATAATATTGCATCTTAGTTTAGCTCAAAGTCAAAATCACTTTAAATTTGTTCTCAGCTTAATTTCAGTTAGAATCAGCTTTGCATATTTTGCATTTAGGTGTAGAAGTAATTAATATAGCTTAATTTAGTCTTATTTTATCTTAAAACATCATTAAAATTCAGTTTTAGTGATTTAAAGTTCATCAAAGTCAAATCTCAATTCTGTCATAAAAGTCAAAATGTTCATGAACTTTTCTGAGAGCTGATCTTTCTACAATTTTAAAACCTTCATTTGTGGTCCAATTCAAGTGCAATTCTGGTTTTAATAACTTTGGTTGGTGGTTTATATCAGAGTATTTTTGGTTCATTTTTGTGAATTTTATAAACCAATCAAATCAGTGCATCAACTTGGTCATTTTTCCCAAATGTGCCCTGTGCACCAGTTTTCATTGTTGTCTCAGCTTGTTGATTAACTTCTAAAGAGTTCAATTTAGCTTCTTAATAGTTGAAATTTAGTTTATAAGTAATTTGCTAGGTGATTTAGAGATTCCAATTTCTGGATTTCAGTTTGGACTTGTTTTTAAGCTAGTGGATAAGCTGAAAGTAGGGGATTCAGGTCTATTTGGATTTTTCACTAATAGGGATTTGGATTTGGTTATTTGCTTCTAAACTGAGCTTATTTGGTCATAAGTTATTGCAGTAGGTAGAATCAAAGTTGGTTTAGTCATAACTCATCTTGTTTTAGCTTATGGTAGTCTTTAGTAGCTTGTAGCTTAATTTCACATAGCTTATTCTATTCAGTTAAACTGCAAGTAGCTTAATCTGCATTCTAAAGTAGTTGTTAGTAATTTTCCTAGCTTCTTAATAATATTTAGGACTTTTCTAGAATTTTTCATAATTTTATGTTGCTATCTACTATTTTTCTGCATTTAAAACAGTTTTTAGTACTTTTTAAATAGCTTTTAATACAAATAAATCAGAAAAAGCTCACAAAAATATAATTTCATTTTTATTAGATTAAGAAAAACCAAAAAGACATAAAAAAATATTTTTCTAGAATTTTCCTAGTTTAAATAGTAATTTTTAGCCATTTAATTAGTTTAAAATAGTTTTAAATTTATATAAAATAGAGAAAAAGTAAAAAAAAATACAAATATAGTTTTTAAAATTATTTTTAGTTAGTTAAGATTTTTGAAAAATAGTTTTGTAATTTTCTCAATAGTTTTCATAATTTTTAGCATTTTACATCTATTTTAAAAATACAAAAATAGTTTTAAATTCAAATAAAATCAAGAAAAATCATAAAAATTAGTTTTAAATTTTATATAACTTTAAAATTGCATTTTTAGCTGTATAAAATTATTAGATCACTTTTTAGGGGTTATATTTGATTTATTTGCATTTAATTCACGTTTTAGTTAAATCGTAATTTGCGTTTTAGTTTTAATTTGTGTAATTAGTTGTAAATTCTTGATTGCATCATAGATTTAGTGCCTTTAATTACTTCCCTTTACTTTCCCTTGCCCCGTAGTTTAGAAATCATCAAAATATCCCTTTTTCCCATTCAAATCCCGAATAACGCGACGTGAGTTGAAAATTCCATTCATCTCTCGCTAGGAACGATCCCGGTGCTCAAATATAATACATTTGAGTTACCCAAATACTACAATACTCTATAAATTGTTTTCCTAAATCAATTTTTGGCGCCGCTGCCGGGGAAGGCATGTAGTGAGTTTTTTGATTCCGTCTCGATTCGCGTATTTTTTGAAGATCCTTCCCCGAGTGAAGTTATCGTTGTTTTTGTATATATATCTTTTTCAAAAACCTAAAAAAAAAAATCTAAAAACACCAAAACATTCTTCCTAGAGTGTTTACAAAACCATAAAAATTAAAAACCAACAAAAGAAATCGAAACGTCAATTGTTACGTCGGCTCACCTCAAGAGTACAACCTATACACAGGGTTTAAGGAAGTCTTGACATTAAATTGCAGACTGAGGAAAGATCCACTCTTCTTTCCTGCCACGCTGCAAGTACTTTTGAGAGCTACCGAGAACCGGTTGACGCGACGGTTACCAAAAAGATTGTTTTTCAAAAGTTTTCTTAAATATAAAAACCAAAAAGATTTTCCTTTTTCAAATTTATTTTCCATTTTACTTTTTGGATTTTGGTTTTTAGTGCATGCTCACTCGTTCTCAATCAATACGAATTCATAATCGAAACGTACCCGAGTTACGTAATATGGCTGCTAATCAAGTACCACCCGTTCCCGGTCCCGATCCTCCTCCCGTTAATCAAAATGTAGCTCCCGATCTCCGAACGATGGAGGAGCTATGCCAACCTACCATGTACAGGAGGGGAGGACCCATTGCTCTGACTAATATTCAAGCTACGGATTTTAGCTTGAAACATCATATGATTGAACAAGTGAAGAATAGTTGTCAATTTCACGGTTTACCGGGTGACGATGCTAACAAGCATCTTGATAAATTTCTTACCATTACCCATAGTATGAAACAAAATGGGGTCTCCGATGACGCCCTTCGTCTCTATCTCTTCCCATACTCTTTGACTCATCATGCTACTTCTTGGTTTGATCGACTTCCGAAAAATTCGATTCATACTTTTGAAGAAATGGTTTCTAAGTTTCTGGCAAAGTTTTTTCCACCATCGATGGTGACGAAATTGAGAAACGATATCAGTAATTTCTGACAATATCCCGACGAATCTTTGTTTGAAGCTTGGGAACGTTATAAGCTTGTGATTGATAGATGTCTGAATCATAACATGTTGCTTGTCACTCAAATTGATACGTTTTATAATGGGTTGACGTTGAGACACCGTGACACGATCAATGTTGCTGCCGGTGGAATTTTCATGAAACGGCGTCCCGAAGAATGTTACGATCTTATCGAGAACATGACCGCCCATCATAATTATTGGGATTCTACCGCCGAAAGGGGCGAGTCATCTAGATTAGATACGTCTTCCTCTCACGATAAGGCTCTTCATAAGAAAGTTGACGACTTATCCACGACTATGTTGAAAATGTACCAATTGCATTTGACTAATCAAAATCAACAAGTAAAAGCGGTGAACCCGACTTGTGAGACTTGTGGAGGTCCTCATTCTTATTCCGAGTGCCCAACCGCCGGTGGCTACGCTCAAGAGAATGTTTATGCTGCTACGGGAAACTACAATCAACCGCAAGGAGATAGAAATCTTCTTAGCTACCGTTCAAACAATTACCTCGGACCTCCCGGTTTCAATCAACCTCAACCTCAAAATCAAAATCAAAACCATTTCAATGGTAACCACAATGCTAATCAAAACCGAGGAGCTAATTTCAATCATGGTAATCAACATTACCAAGCTCCTCCACCTCAAGTTTACCAACAACCTTCTCATCCTCAACAACCTTATGAACCACATCATCAAGTTGCTCCGAATCACGAGTTTGATAAATACGTCAAGAGTACCAATAACACCATTCAAGCGATGCAAAATCATATCAACAGTATGAAGGTTGAATTTAAGAAGGAAATTGATACGACTTTGAGTAAGCAAACAAACGAATTGAAGAATATGATGAGCAGTTTCAAGCAGATAAATGTGCCCTCGGGTTCCGGTACTCTTCCAAGTAACACGATTCCTAACCCGAGGGGTGACATGAAAGCGATTACCACCCGAAGTGGTGTAGCTTACGATGGACCCACGGTTCCTACCACTTCTTCTTTTTCCTCTCGTGTTGTAGACCGTGAGACCGGGGTGACAAAGGACCCGATGCTTCCTACTAATAAGGGAAGTACTGTGAATGTCCAACCCACGGTTGTCCCGACTTCTGAGCCCGAAGATGCTCCCGTTAATGTGAATAAATCTAATCTAAAACCGTCTATCCCATATCCGTCTCGTCTTAAAGATCAAACTCTTCGTGCAAAGTCTAATCATCAAATGGAAACGTTCTTCCAAATTTTCAAAGACTTGAATGTGGAGATCAGTTTTGCGGATCCCCTTCTCTTGATGCCCAAACTTGCTTCTACGATTAAGGGATTGCTTACGAACAAGGAAAAACTTTATGAGCTTGCTAAAACATCTCTGAATGAGAATTGTTCGGCAGTTATCCTCAAGAAACTTCCCAAAAAGTTAGGTGACCCTCGCAAGTTTCTCATTCCGTGTGATTTTCAAGGAATTGTTCAATGCTCCGCCTTGGCCGATCTTGGCGCGAGTATCAATTTGATGCCGAAATCAATTTACGAGAAGCTTTCATTGCCCGAACTTTCCCCAACGTGTATGACTCTCGAGCTAGCCGATCGTTCTACGACTCGCCCAATCGGTATAGCCGAGGATGTCTTTGTCAAAGTGGGGCAGTTCCATTTTCCCGCGGATTTTGTTGTAGTGGATTTTGATGCCGACCCTCGAGTACAGCCTCAGGGTCGGGAGGTGTTTCTTGAGGACCGGTCGTGCTTTAATTGATGTGTTCGAAGGAGAGATTACGTTGAGAGTGAATAAAAAAGCCGTAACGTTTAACATTAATCAAACATCGAGGTACTCCTCTAATTTCGACGATGCTTCCATCAACCGAAACGATGTTATTGATGTTTCTTGTGAGGAGTACGCTCAAGAAGTTCTCGGTTTTGCTAACAATTCTAAATTTGGCAATTCTTCACCTTCTACTTCTTCTGATTCACCTTCTACTCTAATTTCTGAACAACCTTCTAAACCAATCATTGCCGACTCTTCCCCCTCTCTTAATCCGTTTGAGGGAGGTGACTTCTTTTTGGAAGAGATCGATGAGTTTCTTGCTATTGATGAATCGATTCCACCGGGAATTGATGATGGTATTTATGATTCGGAGGAAGATATTCTCTATATTGAACAATTGTTAAATGAAGATCCATCACCGTCACTCCCTCCGAAAGAGATCACGATTGAAGAAATCAAAGAAGTACAAACGTCTAATGAAAATCCTCTGGAGCCCGAGCTCAAGGATTTACCTCCTCATCTTGAATACGCTTTTCTTGAAGAACCGAACAAGTTTCCCGTCATCATTGCTAAGAATTTGAAAGATGAGGAGAAAACCGAACTTTTGGCCGTCCTTAAAAAGCATAAGAGTGCCATCGCTTGGCAGATTTCCGACATTAAAGGCATAAACCCACGTTTCTGTACTCACAAAATTTTAATGGAAGATGATTACAAACCCGTCATACAACAAAAACGTAGGGTTAACCCAAAAATTCATGATGTCATCAAAAAGGAAGTTCTAAAACTCCTTGACGCCGGAGTTATCTACCCGATCTCAGATAGCTCATGGGTTAGCCCTATCCATTGTGTTCTGAAGAAAGGCGGAATGACAGTAGTAATGAATGAAGATAATGAGTTGATTTCCACACGCCTCGTTACCGGATGGAGGGTGTGTATTGATTACCGGAAGTTGAATGATGCTACAAGGAAAGACCATTTCCCGCTACCTTTTATGGATCAAATGCTCGAACGTCTTGCGGGGAATGAGTTCTATTGCTTTCTCGATGGTTTCTCTGGTTACTTCCAAATTCCGATCCACCCGCAAGATCAAGAGAAAACGACTTTCACTTGCCCTTATGGAACGTTTGCTTACCGACGAATGCCATTTGGCTTATGCAATGCTCCCAGCACCTTCCAAAGGTGCATGATGGCTATTTTCCACGACATGATCAAGAAAACTATGGAGGTGTTTATGGATGATTTCTCGGTTTATGGAGATTCTTTCACTTCTTGCCTCTCTCATCTAGACCACATGCTTAAACGGTGTGAAGACACTAACTTGGTCTTGAATTGGGAGAAGTGCCACTTCATGGTTCGAGAGGGCATTGTCCTCGGCCATAAGATTTCAAAATCTGGGATTGAGGTCGACCGAGCTAAAGTCGATGTCATTGCTAAGCTCCCTCATCCCACTACCGTCAAAGGTATTCGGAGTTTTTTGGGTCATGCCGGTTTCTATCACCGTTTCATTCAAGATTTCTCTAAGATAGCCCGCCCTCTGACCCATCTCCTTGAAAAGGATGCTCAGTTTATCTTCACTAATGAATGCATTAAAGCCTTTAACATACTTAAGAAGAAATTAACAGAGGCTCCGATCTTAGTTGCCCCCGACTGGGATTTGCCCTTTGAGCATATGTGTGATGCAAGTGATTACGCAATTGGGGCAGTCTTGGGGCAACGTAAGTCGAAACATTTTCAACCCATGCACTATGCGAGTAAGACATTGTCTAAGGCCCAACATAATTACACAACTACTGAAAAAGAGTTATTGGCCGCAGTTTATGCTTTCGAGAAATTTAGACCCTACCTTGTCTTATCAAAGACCATAGTGTATACCGACCATTCTGCCCTTAAGTACCTTTTGGCAAAGCAAGATGCTAAGCCCCGATTACTTCGGTGGGTTCTCCTCCTTCAAGAGTTTGATGTCACCATTCTTGACAAAAAAGGAGCGGAGAACCTTGCTGCCGACCACCTATCTAGACTTGAGAATCCCCATCAAAGTGTGCTCGAGAACAAGGAGATCACGAAAACATTTCCTCTCGAGACACTTGGGATGATTGCTAAGAAAGACCCTAATACCCCATGGTTTGACGACTTTGCAAATTACCATGCGGGGAACTTCATTGTGAAAGGGATGTCGTCCCAACTAAAGAAAAAGTTTTTTAATGATGTTAAGCATTATTTCTGGGACGACCCCTACTTGTTTAGGATTTGTGCGGATCAAGTAATCCGGCGGTGTGTTCATGGCCAAGAGGCCCTTGATATTCTTAATGCTTGCCATAACGGACCCACCGGAGGCCATCATGGTGCAAGCTACACCGCTAAAAAGGTTTTTAATTCCGGGTTTTATTGGCCTACCATATATCGAGACGCCCATGATTTGGTTAAGTCATGTGACTCATGCCAACTTCAAGGGAAGATTTCGCAAAAAGACGAAATGCCACAAAATGCAATTCAAGTCTGCGAGATTTTCGACGTTTGGGGCATCGATTTTATGGGACCATTTCCATCTTTTAAGGGTAATAAGTATATCCTCGTGGCCGTCGACTACTTGTCAAAATGGGTTGAAGTGAAGGCGCTACCCACCAATGACGCCCGAGTGGTTGTTAAGTTTTTGAAGAACTTGTTTTCCCGATTCGGAGCACCTCGTGCTATCATCAGTGATCGTGGTACCCAATTTTGTAATGAACAATTTGCTAAGGTTATGGCTAAATACAGGGTTACTCGCCGTCTTTCTACCGCGTATCATCCGCAGACGAGCGGACAAGTTGAGGTCTTCAATCGTGGTTTAAAAAGGATTTTAGAAAGGACTATAGGAGAGAATCGAGCTTCATGGGCCGATAAGTTAGATGATGCATTATGGGCTTTCCGCACCGCATACAAGACACCCATCGGGTGCACCCCATTTAAGATGGTGTATGGAAAAGCTTGCCATTTGCCCATCGAGCTCGAGCATAAGGCATACTGGGCCTTGAAACATGTGAACTTTGACCTTAAGACCGTGGGTGATCACCGGAAAGTTCAATTGAATGAATTAAATGAACTTCGGGATCAGGCCTATGAGAATTCTGTGGAAAACTAGAAGGGGGGTTGAATAGTTTACCGATTAAAAAATTTGTTTTGAAACTTATTGAAAGATCATTTTATATTGATCTTAGATATGTTAGTGAATAATAATCAATATGCAAATAATATATAAAGAGTAGATAAGGAAAGAAACAATCAAACCACAACAAGTTGTTTATAGTGGTTCGGTTTACAAGGACTCTTTTTCCTTGCCCTACTCCACTCCCCAAGTCTCACACTCGAGAGTTTAACTTCACTAGTCAACAAGCTCATTTCACCGGCGGAGAAACCTTTACACTTTGCTTACACACTATTTCCGACACTAAGCTAGATGTCGAGTTCTTTTCAAGGGTACAACCACTCCCACACACAAGGTATTTTAAGGACTAAAATACTAACCACTCACACTCACAAGATTATGATGGTTTGGTACAACAATGATGTATGAATCAACACAAGATCATACAACAACAAACAAACAAGACTTCCAACTTCTTGTTGAAGCTTGAATGTGCCTTGATTTTCTTTGCTACAAAAGAGATCACTAATATGATATGAAACTGAGTTAGAAATGTTAAAGAGAAGGAATGTATGAGAATATGATGGAAAGGGATGAAAAACAACTTGGTTTGGCTTTGCTATTTATAGCCAAAATGCTCAACAGGAACCACGGACCCCTCAAAAGGGTTCCGTCCGTGTTAATTTTTGGTGCCGCCGAGGTCTGACAGCAAGATCACCAAAATCTTACCAAAGTCAACCATATCTATCCAAGATTGTGTAAGATATGTAGAGTCTAAATCTACACAAAGTATCTAGTGAAATCTTCTAAGGATTTCAATGATGCACTACATAATGTCATGTGTTTGTTTTTCTATTTTTAGAAATATGTTAAAATGTAAATACATATGTAATGTTTTGTTTTAAGAAACTAAAACATTCTTGTTCTAAAAAATATTAACATACATTATGGTTTAGAGTCATATCAAAATATGATTAATCAAAATGTAAATGCTTAAGTTTTGAAGATATTATTTGAAAAGCTTGTTTTAATATCTATTAAACTTGACAAGCTTTAAGCTTTGTAAAAATTAAATTTACTTTTGTCGTTAACAAAACTTAGGTAAAGATCATAAAATATAAATAACGTTTAATGATGATATTTGTATTAACAATCTACCCCTTTTTGTTGAGGACAAAATATAAATTTTATTTTTATAAATGATGTAAAGTGTAACCACCCGCATTTTTAGGTTACTTTTTATTTTCGAGAATTTACTATTCACTTTTACTATTCAAATTCACTATTCATCTCGTAAAATTTTTAATCCACATTCTCGTAAGATAAATTATTTTAGTAATAACCTGAGAGTTCGACCATCGTTAGATCATTTTCGCAAAAGTTATTAAGTAAACATCGTTTTAAAGTTTCGTGTTAGACGGTCCACCGTTTAAACATCACACGTATAACGAAAATCAACTCTGACAATTTTCCTCGCATCAGATAAATTTTTAGATCACTCATGATTAATTTGAGAATTTTTAAGATTTATTATTTTTAATATTACCAAATAAGCCCAGCGCAGAACAAAACTAAACTTACGTTTTAAACAATTCTACTTACATCCAGACTTAACGATTCCTGCACTGTGTTTCTAATATGTTTTTGAAACTTTTACATTTTTTGGAAAAGTCAAACATATTTCCCTCCTCCTTTGACCATAAAGAAATTAAGCTTGTACGTTCTACATTTTTGCTTAAATCGCGTAACTTTTAAACTTCACGAATAACTGTAAAGTTATCCCGCGTATGACGAAAACCACATTTTAACATCTCATATCACTTTTAGACTAATTTTAGTCTACTCTAAATAAATTCACGATCGTTTCCCTGAAATTTCGTTCTTTTCCGATAAACTGCGAATTACGCGTTTTTGACCCGTATTTCCAGCTTTAAGCAGCGTTTTTGCACCCAATAAGACTTATCACCCATTTTATATTTTTATATGGAGTATAATGATGAGTTTCATCATTCCTGCAAGTTTCATATTTTTACGATACCCGATTTTACGTTTGATGGCTTCGGTTAGCATTTAACGGAACCAAAACTCACTCCGTAATCAAGATAATACCAAAACTATCCACCTATGTCATCTTATCTCTATATGAACGAAATTAGGGAGGGGAGTCATCACCTTGGTGTCAAAATCCTAAGCATGCTTCCTTTAGATCATTTACATGTGTAAATTTAACCATGGTTAGTTTTTAACCCAATATATAGTTAACTAAAATCTTTAGCCTATAAATACCAAGCATAAACCTTCATTTATTCTTGCACCACCCCTTCTTAACATCTAAAGTCCTAAACCTAAGGCATTTCTTATAAATCTTGTAAGAACATTCATGTGTTCTTGAAGAAAAACTAGCGTTTGATCTTCGTTCTTGGAAGTTTTCAAGAAAGAGTCGTTATAATCTTCAAATAACTTCAAGTCTCCAAAAAGACGTTGTTATAATCTTCTAATAGCCTCGGGTTTTCGAAGATTGCAAATTCTACGTCGAAGCTCCGCTTATATTTCTTTTTACCGTAATACGCAAGCATTCTATATTAAGGTAAGTATTTATAAAACTCAAACTTATATAAATACTTATAAACTTTGTTAGTTTATTTATTGTATTTATAAACTCTTAATATATCATAGAATCAAGTAATTAAAATACATGTTTTACGTATTAAGTGCTACAATAGTAGGGAGCTTCATGTGAGGGGTTTCATTTGAGTAAAATGTATCGACGAGTTGCTGGATTTACGACTTAAAGTGTCCTAGCTCCTCGAACGTTTACTACATGACCTCTGAATTATGATGGCGCGAACGGTAGTACGATATATATATAAACTATACACGTTTTCACAACTAGACCATTTCTATAAACGACATATACATAAACCATGTACTACATCGTGATCAACATAGGAATATATATATATATATAGGATGGTTTATGTTTTCTTAAACATTATTCCAAACTTAAGTCGCAACATTTCATTTTTAGGTTGCACGTAGAAGTTCTCACGACATATCTATCATTCTCATTATACATTTGATATCATTTACTCTGAGGTGAGTTCATAGCCCCACTTTTTATTACTTAATTGTTTTACAAACCCTTGGGGGAGATACATGCTTTATTTTAAACCGAACACATTGCTTTCAAACTGTATGCTTATCTGATTGTTTTATTAGCACTAAGTTACCGCATTTGCCAAACATAAGTCCCTAAATCATGAATCATTAATCACTATGTGAGAGTGGGCGCGAATATTGTGAATAGATCTATTGGGATTGACGAATCCCGTTTGTGTTGGCCCGTTAGAGGCAAACAAACGCACTATATTTGAGTAACATTAGGTAAAAATGGCAATTTTACCTACCAGGGCACGTACCAATAATTTCTCCAATTAAATTTGGAACACGTTAACGCCTTGATTGCATGATGCTTAGTCTAATAATAAATGTTTTGGTTTTCAAACCACTGGTGTGAATTTATAACTCACACTACAAACATAATGTGTTCAACCATCAAACAAACTCTATGAATTTCACTCAACCTTTGTGTTGACAGTTTTAAGCATGTATTTCAGGTCCATAATGTCGGAAGCTGGCACGGAAGAGTGAGGACTAGATCAAGAAGGCTATAAATTTTATTATCATTCGAAAACCAATTTAATGTATTTTGTAAACTTGCAACCATCTGGGACCTCATTTTTGTAAACTCTGATATTTATATAAATCGAATGATAAATCTTTTAAAACGACTCCATTAGAGTACGTTTTCTATTGTTATGACTATTGTGCCATGAAGTAACACCCAGTTTGAATTCCGCTGCGTATCACGAAATTGGGGGTGTTACATAAAGATTGTACAATAGTTATAAAAATATTAGTTTTAGAACTTGAAAGATAAAAATGATAATGCATGTATGTCCAATTTAGACATGATGTTGACTTTTCAGAAAGTCAAAGTATGCAGTTGACTTTTTATTAGAAAGTCAAAGTCTTCATTAGTTGAAGTATGATGTTGACTTTTCAGAAAGTCTAAGTATGTAGTTGACTTTTATAAAAGTCAAATATAACCAAGTTCTATATATTTCTCCTCCTTTTTGTCTCAACAAAAAGAAGATGCTAGGCGGAATATGTAATGAGCCCGAGCCATTATCTCCCCCTTGACCAATGCTCCCTCTAAATTGGGTGCCAAGAGAAAGATACATGGATTGTGAAAAAGCTACAAATTTTTTTTTAGTTATAAGCATCATCACAAGCATTTCCAAACACCATGTAACAATCAACAACAATATAAGAAAAACCATGCATTTGTTAAAAATTTTCATGATTTAAGAATCATGAAAAGGGAACACAATGAAGTGTTAGTACAATAATAAAATCCTAGAAAATAAAAAAGGAAATTATCCTAGAAAAATAAAAAAAAATACAAGAAAAATCCTAGAAAAATAAAAAAGTTTAAAGAAAATAAGCTAGGACCCTCCTATTGAGGTGGTGGATGAGCAAGAGCATTGATGCGCTCTAGGATATGATTGAGGATGAACCTCATTTCGTCTTGAAGCTCATGGACCATCATCCGGGTCCTTTCGGTTATGTGGGCGGTCCGCTCACAATTTGAGCAACCATGTCTAGGAGGGTAGTATGGTTCATGATTTTGTGGTGGTGGAATGGTGGAGTTGTTGGTGTTGGTGTTTGGAGTGGTGATTATGGAGGCTAGCAAAGCACTTTGCAATTGCATAGCATCACTAAGATGGGAATCCACCATATTGGAAAATTGGTGGAGATGATTGAGCTCGGCTTCAATCTCTTCTTTGGTGGGGTGATCCTCCCACATGGATTCCTCAATGTCCTCTATATGAGAGGGCATTGATGTTGTAGGTAGTGGTTGATCCCCATACAAAGGACCATGGATTTCCTTGTGTATGGGATGGAAAAGAAGAGGTCTTGGCCCTAACGGGGCGTTTGGGTCAAAAGATGGACGTGGAGAATCATGAGCTATTCGCTCAATAGTACCAAAAGATGGTAGTGGTGGTGGATGATTTGGCCTAGGAGGCAAGTCCTCCAAGTCTTCTAAAAATGGATTTAGAGATGTAGGTGGTGCATATAATAACTCTAATGGGATGAGTGTTGGAGATTTTGGAGGTGATGGTGATTTTGATGTTTGGATAGGAGCCGGTGGTGGTGAGCTAGGAGTCTTTGTTGGTGGTGGAGTAGTGATAGTGATAGGTGATTGTGGAAGTGGTGTAGGAGTAGCCAAAGTGAGAGTTGTTTCATCTCTTATGGGAGATGAGATGGTTAATGGAGATGACTCGGAAGAGGAGCTTATGTTGACGAAACAACAAGGTATTACGCTCATTCTAGCGGTTCTTTAGCAAGGCTTGGTTGATGGTGAAGACTTAGTCATTTTGGCTTAAGTTTTTGCTAGTAGATGATAAGAGTGGTGAAGGTGTGAAGATGATCATGGTAAAAGCTCTTAATTTATAGGATTTGAAAATTATGGAGAATTGTGTTTGATTTGATGTTAAACCATAGAAGAGATGAGGTTCCTAATGATTTTGAAGTGGGTTTAATGCTAGTCATATCATCCAAGTCAATCCATACAAGAAGGATGGAGTGAAGAGACAAAGATTTGCAATAAATGTGTTCTAATGATGATGGGATCTTTAGAATCAGATCACCCACGGATTGCAAGGAACCAAATTTTTGGTTCCTTCCTTTATGAAAAAGGGCTCCTTGGGTAGATTTTTGAAATTTTTGGATTTTGGTGGGAAATGAATATCCTATATGCCTAAATGTGTTATACTAGTTCTAATATGGGCATGAACAAGTTAAGATTAACCTAGAAGCAATGTATGGTAATTTGGAATGTTGAAACAGGCGAACTTCAGAAAATTACCTGTAGGATCCACAGTACCAAAAGTTTACACAGGCGGAACCAAAAAAATGGTGCCGCCTGTACAGGTACGGCGGTACCAAAACGCATAACAGACGGTACCAAATTTTTGGTGCCGTCTGATCCGTGGACACCAGAAATCACTACAGAACATATTTTTAGGTGTCGGGGACTTTTTCGAAACCTGAAATTTTGCTTAAACCATGTGACATTAATTATTTCTAGTTAGGAAAAGTCAATAACACATATACAAACATAGTGGAGCATAGACTTTGACCAAGTGCTAACGATTTTCACATATAAGTGAAAATGGGAAAATTTGATAACACTCTTGTGTTATCCCCCTGCATGAACCGGTTAGCATACAACATTGTTTTAAGTCATATTATCATCCTACAAAAAAAAAAAAAACCAAATTGTATCGTACATCAAAGTTATTGTCTTGTTCCAAACACTCCTTCAAATGAGCCTCACTTATCCAACTTCTTGTAGATCTTATTCATCCTCCTACAAAGGCACTTGAACATCCCCTTGGTTTGCTTGAACTCCGCCGATTCATTCTCAATCTCGAGGAGAGATGCATAGTACTCTTGAGGTGGAAGGTGAGAATTTCGAAGACCGTCCTCAGAGCTATTTGATGATGATGATGATGGATTTGGAGGTTTTGCCCTTTTGCCTTTAGTATTAGCCACTCGCTCATCACTCAAGGGCACAAAAATGTGAGGGATGAGAGCATAGTCAAGCTTCAACCCTTTTGGGCTTGGTGGAATGGATGCAAAGGCTCTATAGAGACGGGTGAGGAGCATCCCGTAAGGAAGAGCGATCGATCCTTGAGTTGGAATGTCAATCATTCTCCTAGCAATGTAGTAGGCTAAATTGAATGGTTGACGGGTGGACAAGTTGTAGAGCATGTGACAGGCAAGCATTGATATGGTCCCTATTTCCTATAGTGCTAATGACATTGGCTCTAAGGAGTTCCTCCCATTTCTTGAATTCGGGATTAAGCTCATTGAGCTCCATACCATATGGATCTCAGTTTACTTCCTTTCCCTTTCGGGTGACACGGGTTGGAGCGGCCCTTGCATTAAAAAGGTGCTCACGGATGACATCCTTATCCGCTAAAGGAGTTTGATAGGGAAGAGAGCGGTCATTGATTGCATCAAGGATAGTGAGTGACCACTTATCCGAGTAGATACATGTACCTTGGTTGGGAATTCCTAGCACTTGAGCAAATTGGCTTAAGGAGATGGAGTAGTCGTTTTGATTGATCCTAAACCTAAGACCAAATTCATCATCCTCATCAATGAAGGCCATAACACTAGCATAGAATTCTAAAACAAACCTAGGGCAAATGGGTTCATCGATGTCAAGGAGACAATCGAAGTGAATGGTGGCAAGTTCTTGACGGAGATTGGTTCCGTCGACAAAGGAGGAGTGAATGGTTCTACCCTTATGGAAGTACCTTTGCTCTAGACTCTTAAAGATTTCAACTTGTTCTTTGGAGAGGCCCTTGGTTTTTTGATGTTTAGAATGTAGCTAATAGTATCCTTGTGATCATAGAATCTTGCGGCTACCATGGTTATTCCTATGAGCAAGAATTTACATGTTAAAAATGAGAACAAACTTAGCGTTTTGGTTCTAGTGTGTGCCTATATGAAAACGATTTAGAGTTGCGGTTATCTCGACTCATTTTTATGCATAAAATGGTTTTTAGTGGGGGTGTTTGGCAAAATGCATGAGATAACCCAAACGCTCCTAATTCAATGTGGCTTCATTTGAATATACCCGATAATGCATATTAGTTATGCCTTACCTTTAGTATTCAAGAGCATGCAAGTGATGAAAATTTTATGTTTCTATTTGTATTAACAATGAAAAATTGTTTTCCTACAAGTGAGAAGCTTTTCAAATTTTTTGACATGGGGTGTTTGGTTATTTTGAATAAGGCCTTATAGTCATTATCCTTTGATTAGTAGGAAACATGATTTGTTTATGCAATGTGACAATGTAGTACCTTATTTCAATGACTAGTTATGCAATTTGCCAATTGAATCCATTTTTTGTACAACAATATACATAATCCCCATGTAATGATTTTGTGCACAAATTGGAATCCTAGACTCAGAATTAAGAGATGAAATGTAGTTAGGATACTTACAATGATGTTATCTTCAGTGATTAGTGGGTGAGAAAATGTCAACAATGAGTTAGGTCTAATGTTGAAACGTTTTGCTAAAGTAGGTTGTGAGGAAGAAGATGTTTTGTAGGTAGTATTTTTGCTACTGTTGTCACCACGGACTAGACGGCACCAAATAAATGGTTCCGTCTTTGTTGTCGTTTGGTGCCGTGGGAACAATAGCAGGTTTAAACTAATTTGTTTTGTTTTGTTTGTTCTAAGGTTTAGACTATGTTTTACCTACATGTTTGGTTTCATTAACCCCAAACCAAGTCTAAGAAGATTAAATGGTTCTCGTTTGAGAGGCTTAGTTAGAATGTCGGCAATGTTGTCTTCGGAGGATACTTTCTCAATTGAGATGTTTCCTTTTTGAACATTGTCGCGAAGAAAGTGATGACGGATTTCAATATGCTTCGTACGAGCATGTTGGACGGGATTTTTGCTGAGATCAATAGCTCCTTTGTTGTCGCAAAATATAACAATATCGTTGAGATGAATTCCGTAATCCACGAGAGCTTGCTTCATCCAAAGAGCTTGTTGACATGCTTTTCCGGCTGAGACGTATTCGGATTCAGTATTTGAGATAGCTAGAGCCGTTTGTTTCTTAGCAAACCATGAGGTGAGACAATGTCCGACAAAAGTGCAAATACCACTTGTACTTTTTCTATCGACATAGTCACCAGCATGGTCCGAGTCGGCATACACTATAGTTTCTACACCCGTTCCTTTGGGATACCATTATCCTAAACATGTCGTTCCCTTAATGTATCTAAAAATCCTTTTCAAAGCTTCTAAGTGTGATACCTTAGGATTTTCTTGAAAGCGAGCGCATAGACAAATACTAAACATAATGTCGGGTCTACTAGCCGTGAGATAGAGTAGGCTACCAATCATTCCTCTATAGTTAGTGTTATCTACCGATTCACCTTCCTCATCCTTGGTAAGTTTAGTGTCCGAAGACATGGGTGTCTTGGTTGGTTTTGAGTCTTCAAGACCAAATTTCTTAAGCATATCTTTTATGTATTTAGATTGGTTAAAGAATATGCCATCTTCTAGTTGTTTAATTTGAAGTCCTAGAAAGAAGTTTAACTCACCCATCATACTCATCTCAAACTCATCGTGCATGATTTTAGAGAAATCATCACATAGCTCTTGACAAGTTGATCCGAATATGATATCGTCAACGTATATTTGAACAATAGTGATTCCTTTTTCTTGGTAAAAAGAGTATTATCAACTAATCCCATGGTGTATTTGTTTCCAACAAGAAAAGTATTATGTCTATCGTACTAAGCTTTTGGTGCTTGCTTAAGAACGTATAATTCCTTCTTGAGTTTGAAGACATGATGTGGTTTCTCAAAGTCAGTAAAACCGGGAGGTTGAGCAACATATACTTCTTCGTTAATAAACCCATTAAGAAATGCACTCTAAACATCCATTTGAAATAATTTAAAGCCATAAGCACATGCATATGCAAGTAAGATTCTAATAGACTCGAGCATAGCTACCGGTGCATAAGTTTCATCATAATCAATCCCCTCTTGTTGATTATAATCTTGTGCGACAAGCCTAGCTTTGTTTCTAAACACTACACCATTTTCATCCATTTTATTTCGAAAAACCCATTTCGTTCCAATTATAGTTTGATCTTTAGGTTTTGGAACTAACTTCCAAACATCATTTCTAACGAATTGGTTTAACTCTTCTTGCATAGCAATTACCCAAGATTCATCTTTTATTGCTTCATTTATGTTTTTCGGTTCAATGGTAGATACAAAACAAAAATGATTACTTTGATTTTGGGCTTGTGATCTTAAGGTTCTTTGATTTAGTTGTCCTATGACCTTTTCTAAAGGATGACTTTTGGATTCTTTGATGTTTATAATTTTATTATTTAATGGTTCATCTTCCTTGTCATTTTCAATTATTTCTTGACTTTCTACAAGTTGACTTTCAACTAAGTCATCATCTACCAAAGGTGATGTCTTAGAGGGAGGTGGACTTTCGTCGAATGTTATGTTCAACGATTCCTCGACTCTCATTATTTCTTTGTTTAAGACAATGTAAGCTTTACTAGTTTGTGAGTAACCAAGAAATACACCTTCATAAGACTTTGGGTCAAACTTGGTGAGATAATCTTTAGTATTAAGAATGAAACATTTACATCCAAATACTCTAAAATATCCTAAAGTTGGCTTTTTACCTTTATATAGCTCATATGGTGTTTTGTTTAAGAAAGGACGTATTAAGACTCTATTTAAAATATATGTAAAAGTGTCAACGGCGTTACACCAAAACTTTTGAGGAATGTTTTGTTCATTAAGCATTGTTCTACTCATTTCTTGAATGGTTCTATTTTTACGTTCTACAACTCCATTTGATTGTGGTGTTCGAGGAGCCGAGAAGTTGTGTGTTATACCATTTGCATCACAAAAGTTTCCAAATTGTGTTTCATTGTCAAATTCACGACCATGATCCGTTCGAATTGACACAATGTTAACACCTAGTTGATTTTGAATTTTCTTGCTAAGAATTTCAAATTTATCAAAAGCTTCATTTTTGGTTTTCAGAAACAACGTCCAAGTAAACCTTGAGTAATCATCTACTATGACCAAAGTGTATAAGTTGCCTCCATAGCTTCTTATAGCGGATGGACAAACAAGTCCATATGCAAAATTTCTAGACACTTAGATGTGGACACCATGTTTTTAGCCTTATGACTACTATGGGTTTGTTTACCAATTTTGCAAGGGCCGCAAAAATGTTGGTCATATTTAAGTTTTGGTAAATTCCTAACTAACTCTTTCGAAGATAGGTTTTGTATAAGTCTCATATTAGCGTGACCTAAGCGTCTATGCCAATAACACATACGAGCAAGTGTACTCGTCCGTTATAGCAAGATTATGAAGGTAAGTCGCGATCGTTCACATGGATTTGAGTGAATCTAATTAACAAGTATGAATCAACAGAGTCTATCCAAAACATATAACAATGCAAATAGATATAATGCAATTCAGATGATTAAAAACTACACTTGCTTAAACTAGTTTCATACCCTAGATTAATGTGATTGTGTTAACCTCTTAACATGTTGGTTGTGATAATTAGTTGGTGTACTAATCTATTGTTCTTACAAATTAAACCTTCTTCAAGATTTTAATTTATAAAAACAAACATTACGTTTAACCAATCAATTCAAGATCAATTCAAGTTTCATAAGTTCACTTTTATAAACTTAAACACAAAAACATCCACTTGTTTCATCAAATTGCTTAAGAAATGGTCAATACAAAAGGTAACCGATTATAGACAAAAGGCTACAATTTATTCTCAACGACTAATCTTACGACCTTTTAGATGTTTCCAATTGTTAGGAATTAGAAATTCCAGGTATTAAAGAGTCGGTCACCTCAAGTATATGTAATCGTTAGAAAGCTCGTAGTCGTAGTTATTTTAAGTTAAGTAGTAGTTAGTTTAGTAACACCGTGGAGGACGGATGGGTCTTTACCCACTGTATGCCTGATCCACAGCCCGATGTGTGGCGTTTTATTGTAAGACTATAAATACTCTCTACCTTCCAAGGTAGAGAGTTGGAGCTCATAATAATATCTTTCACTTTCTCTCACTAAGTTCCTTAAACCTCTAACTTTCTCTCTCTAGAATTCCACTTATACGCCCACTTTGTGTTATGGTTTGATGTGTATGTGAAATTAAATATATTGCAATTGGTATCAAGAGCCATGGTTAGATCATATCTTGCACATCTTTGGATTTCTAGTGGTTTTTAGGTGGTTTTTGAGTTTGAAAAAGTTTAGTGGTTTGTGCATCATTTGGTTGATTTCTTGTGTTAAAGCTTGGATTTTGTTAGTACTTTTTTGTTTAGAATCATCACAAGTGTTTAGGTTTTCATTTGGTAAGCTTGAATCATCTTGGTTGGGTTATTTTTGGATTGAAAAGTGATGTTTGTGAAGTTTTCTTGCTAGCGACTTGACCTACGTATTACTTTTCTTGCTAGCGACTTGCTTTACATTTTTGTAGCGAGTTGCAGTTTGTGGAGTTAGCGACTTAGACTTAGCGACTAACAGTACAAGTAGTGGATTCTCCACTACGGGTAGCGACTTGGTAAGTAGCGAGTTGCTATTTAGCGACTTGATTCTTTAGCGACTTGTATCTTAGCGAATTGCTGCCAAAATTTTGCTAGCGACTAGAGGCTTAGCGAGTTGCTATTTAGCGACTTGTCTTTTGTTTAGCGACTTGGGACTTTAGCAACTTGGTGGAATAGCGAATTAGTAGATAGCGACTTGGTGCATAATTTTCTAGCAACTTGGGTGATTTTCTTACGGTTTTCTCTTGATTTAGTAAAATCCCGTGAAAGAATCTATTTCCCGGTTTAATCATAGAGTTTTAAAATCCCGTTTAAATCTGTAAACATGTCATCCAACGTTCCTACAATCATTTCCACTGTTGCCGAGGATGTTCAAGCAGCTGGTTCAGATACTCGTCCACCCATGCTTGACAGAACTGACTACGACTCTTGGGCTCAACGAATCAGATTGTACTGTCTTGGAAAGGAAAATGGAGTCAACATTCTCAAATCCATTGATGAAGGACCATATCGGGTTGAGACGACTAGAGACTTAATTGATACAGCTGAAGATGGAACAATGATCTATGGAATTGACAGACCAAAGACATATGATGAGCTCGATGATAAGGAGAAAAAGAGATTCGATGCTGATATCAGGGCTTCTAACATCGTTCTTCAAGGTCTTCCAAAAGACATCTACAAGCTGATCAATCACAACACCGAAGCAAAGGCAGTATGGGATAATGTCAAGATGCTTCTCTCAGGTTCTGAATTAACTATGGAAGACAGAGAATCACAACTCTATGACGAATTTGAACACTTCAAGATGAAACCAGATGAGAGTGTCTATGAGTACTATGTGAGATTTCATAAGCTGGTGAATGATATGAGGAACATCAGAATAACTATGCCTAACATTCAGCTGAACTCAAAATTTGTGAACAACATGAATCCCGAATGGCACAAGTTTGTCACCTCTGTGAAGCTCACTAAAGGATTGAAGAATACAAACTATGAGCAACTCTATGCCTTCCTCCTTCAGAATGAGAGACATGCTATGTTTGAAAAAAGGATTCTTAATCAGTTCAAAACCAACCAGGGAGAGACAAGCTCATCTAATGACTCAACTGCCTTCTACTCAAACATTGGAATCACAACCAAAGCCTCACAAGTCATACCCATGGGTAATGGTAATCATAAACTCATTCCTGATCCTATGTTCAAACAAGCTGATGCTGATGCACACGTGGGAAACATCATTAATCAACTAGCTCTTCTGATTAGTCAAAACATGAATTCTCTCCCACAAACCAACAACAACCTCAGAACAGCATCTAACCCACACAATCAAGCTACTGTTAGAGATGGGAGGATCGTGGTGCAACCAGTTCAGGAAAGACAGTATGATCAGGGAAGAGGTGGAGCTGGTAGAGGTTATGTTGGTAATCAAAATCGAGGAAGGAATGGTAATCAAGGTCAAGCTAAGCCGATCAAATGTTATAACTGTGGTGGTGAGGGACACATTGCAAGGAACTGCACATCTCCAAAACGTCCACAGAATGCTGATTACTTCAGAGATAAGATGCTGCTTGTACAAGCTCAGGATAATGGTGCTGCTTTGGATGAAGAGGAGTTGTTGTTTCTCGCTGAGGGCAATGCCAAGACCTATGATGCAGATGTGGATGAGCAGCAAATTCAGGAGATAGGTCACAATCATCAGAATGCCTTTCAAGTCGCTGATTGTGATGCATACGACTCTGATGTGGATGATGGACCCACTGCACACACAATTTTTATGGCTAGCATTTCTCCAATGGTTTCTCCCAAGGTCTCTTCTTCACCACAAGCTGGCCCATCCAATGACAAACTCATCTCAGAGGTATTAAAACTATACGATGATGCTGATGTGCAAAAGATGCATGACAAAGTACAATCATCTGAAACTATTGAATCAAATATTGAAAATATGGGTAATATCAATGTTGTCCAATATGATCAATATGTGAAACAAAGTGAAAGTGAAGTTGTACCAAGTGATGCATCCTCTGCAGTCAACAATGACTATGTTTTTGATGAATTCACTGCATGTGCTCATGATGATTCTGTAGTTTCTGAACTAAATGCCTATAAAGAACGTGTTGCTATTTATGAACAACGTGCAAAATTTGAGTTGACCACTCGTGAGCAGGAAATGGATGACCAAGTGCGTACAATCATTAGAAAAAGTAATTTTAGAGAAGAAGTATTAAAACAAGAGTTAAATTCCTTGCAAGAAAAGCTTTCTAAAACTGCTAAGCAAAAACAAGAACTTCAAGAAAATGTGAAAATGCTTAAGCAAGAATTTAATGCAAAGGAATCAAAGCTCTTGAAAGATTTTTCTAATCTGAAAACTTTGAAAAACAAACTTGAAAACAAGTTGTACATACAAGGGAACACCATTCAGACTGCTCACATGATCACTAAGCATAGAGTCTTAAGCGATAAGCATAGCATTCCCCTTATTGAGGAACCAAATCCAGAGGTCATTAAAAAGGCTAGAAATGCTCATAAGGTTCTTTATGATGGCAATGAAATCCTTAAACCTAGACAGAAACCTAGTTGCGTTGAGTGCACTGAGGAAGATAAGAAATCAGATGAAGTCACTAGGGAAAAGATGAACACGAAATTAGATGATCCTAAATGTAAAGAGAAGAAAATAAAGATCACACCCCATGATTACAAGAAAGAAAACTGGATTTCCTTGAACATGTTTAAGCCTCAGACATTGTTAACACCGGAACAAGTGTTCTGGAAGAAGGATTTAGATAAGCAAAAAGCAGAGAATCTTGTTGTAACGAACCCTCCCCTTAGGAAAATGCCTAAAGCGACTGTGTATCCTCCCAATACACCAATGCATCTAGTTCCTAGAACTATTGCTACTAAAAGCAAGACCTTAATCAGTCAATATGTTATTTTTCAACTATTTGTTGATTTTGAGAAAACTTGTAAGAAAAGGATCACACCCACTGGGATAACTGAAGGGGAAAGGGGTTTTGAACAAACAAAAGAATGCTATTTAACTGAGGTCATGCCTTTCTTTAAACTCCTAAAAGATCACTTTGAGAGTCTTAAAAAGGGGATAGATACTGATATTAAGGGAATGGAAAAGGAATTTGATGCAATGATAGTTGAAGTTAGTGACTATGAGCGAGCACTAAAATATAATGAGATTGAGAGGAAGAACTTGCATACATTAAATGAGACTCTTATTACTGAATGTGTTGCTCAAGATATGTTTTTCACTGCTACAAATTGTTCTATTAATGCTTCCCAATTTTATGAACTATCTGTTGCCCTGAAAGTCTCCCATGATCGTGTCATTGAGCTTGAAAAAACTAATTCTGAACTAAATGAGAAAATTGAAATGGATGATCACGACAATTTGGTTAAACATTTTTCTAAACTAGAAGTTGAGCATTTTAATTTACAACTAAAATATCAACATCTTAAAGAAAATGTCAAAACTTCAAATTTCAAGACATCCTCAGATGCTCCAGAGTTTGATGCAGTTTTTCAAATTAACAAACGTGATGAACAGATTCAAGCTCATTGCAACACGATCAGAAAGTTGAAAGCCCAAATCTCTCAACTAAAGGGTCAAACGAACTATATGACAGGCTCCCAAATGCCTCCTCCTCTAGATTCTCAGAACTCTCAAACATTTCATCTTCAAAACTTAGTAAATGCATTACAAAAGGAAAACGAAAGTTTTCTAGAAGAAAATGAAAAGGTTAAACGTCATTTCAATGAGTTATTTGAATCTATAAAGGTCACTCGTAACAAAAATAACGAAACGGTAGCCTCGTTACAAAAAGAAATTGAGAATCTAAAGAGTCAGGTAAAAGGGAAGATGCCAATGACCAATGGGGAGAATGGTGTATCAAAGGTTCACTCTTGTAATAAATATGATTTGTCTGTGAAATATGTCCCCCCTCATCTCAGGAATAACAAACTTGCTATTCAAACTTATTTCTCATCCCTTAAGGATTGTCTAGAATGTCTACGTGAGATTGTTGAAGAGGATAAATTAGAGAAACCACTTGACAATGCAATTGGGCATGCATGCTTATATGCCAAACGATCTCAAGAAATTCTAGAATGCTTAATCACAATATGCCCAAAGTCCTTAGGTGAGAGAGTTAATCCTTTGATTCCATGTTCGATGCCTAGTGCCAAGTATGATATTCATTCGATGCCCAATGTTTTGAATGTGAACCTTAGTGTGCCTTTAAGTAGTTTAGATTCCAGATCTGTCAATGCTAAGAAAGAGAACTCAAGTGTGCCTTCTAGGAGTACAAATCCCAGCACTTCTAGTTTTAAGAAAGTGAACCTTGGTGTGCCTACATGTAATTCAGATCCCAGAACATCTAAACAGGAGATGCAAAGAGTAGCAAAACCAACTAATGTTCCCATTCCCTCTACAGGAGTAATCAGTGACATTAAAGCAAGAAGGTCAAAGTCTCAAGACAATACAAGGAAGGACACGACCTCGCAAGCTAAGAATGTGCATTGGAAGAGAGTAGAAGACCTACCTAGGAACTTTAAGTTTGAGCCGAATAAAACGAATCGTGTTGATTCTAGTATTAGCCATAGGCGTACTGTAATTAATTCGAATTCTGATACTATTTGCAAACCTTGTATTGATGTCTGCTTGAATTCTGCTTCTAATCATGAATGTGTTGTTAATGTTTTGCCTAATGATGTTAATTGTCCAGTTAATATTGTTAATGCTAAAAATCATGCTAAGAAGGCTAAAAGGCAAAAACAAAAGAAAGTTAGAAAACAGTGGAAACCCACAGGAAGAACATTTAGTAAGATAGGCTATCATTGGATACCTGTTGGTCATAAGACTAATCAGACAATGCCCACTAGAAAATGGATGCCTACTGGTAGAACTATTCCCTTAAAAAGTGAGCACACTTTGAATAGGGCTAATACAGACACTAGTACTGCATCTATTCATAATGATTCCATTGCCTTAATTTCTGATATGAATGCTTCTATTTCTGATGTGGGTGTTCCAACCATTGTTACTAACCAAATGGAACCCATTCTTGCATGGGGATCCCAATTATCCAGTTATCCATTCTTGTCTGTGTTCAACTGTAGATCGTTCAAATCGTTCTGTGGTACCTGGACTCAGGCTGTTCCAAGCATATGACTGGCGACCGGTCGCGGCTCATAAACTTCGTGAGCAAATTCATTGGGACAGTTAGATTCGGGAATGATCATTTCGGTGCTATTATGGGTTATGGAGATTATGTTGTTGGAAAAAGTGTTATCTCCAGGGTTTACTATGTAGAAGGTCTTGGTCATAACTTGTTCTCTGTTGGTCAATTCTGCGATTCTGATCTAGAAGTAGCCTTCAGAAAACATGCCTGCTTCGTTAGAGAACTTGATGGTAAGGAACTTTTAAGAGGTTCACGTGGTTCAAATCTATACGCCATCTCTATTGAAGATATGATGAAGTCTTCTCCAATTTGCTTGCTATCAAAGGCTTCTAAAACAAAGTCATGGTTATGGCATCGTCGTCTCAATCACTTGAACTTCGGCACCATTAATGATCTCTCCAGAAAGGACTTAGTTGTAGGTTTACCTAGACTCAAGTATGAAAATGATCATCTTTGTTCAGCATGTCAATTGGGAAAAAGCAAGAAGTATGCCCATAAACCCAAACCTACTAACTCTGTCACAGAAGTTCTTCATACAATTCATATGGATTTATGTGGACCAATGAGGGTGCAGAATATCTTTGGGAAGAAATATGTGTTAGTTGTGGTTGATGATTACTCTAGATTCACCTGGGTCAAGTTCTTAAGGACAAAGGATGAAACTCCTGATATCATCATCAAACTCATCAAACAGCTGCAGGTTCGACTTAACAAAACCGTCAGAATTATCAGAACAGATAATGGAACTGAGTTTGTTAACAAACAACTTAGTGAATTTTATGAAAACGTTGGAATCAACCATCAAAGAAGTGTTCCACGAACTCCTCAACAGAACGGTGTAGTTGAAAGACGAAATCAAACTCTTGTAGAAGCAGCTAGAACTGTGCTGATTTACTCAAAGGTTCCAATGTTTCTCTGGGCTGAAGCTATTGCCACTGCATGCTACACACAAAACCGTTCCCTGATTCACACTGTTCATGGAAAAACTTCATATGAACTTGTCCACAATAGAAAACCTAATCTCTCTTTCCTTCGTGTGTTTGGTGCATTGTGTTATCCAACTAATGAGGGACAAGACTTAGGCAAACTTAGAGCTAAAGCAGACATTGGAGTATTTGTTGGGTATGCATCTAACAAAAAGGGATACCGAATCTACAACAAAAGAACCCGAAATATCATGGAAACAATTCACGTTACGTTTGATGAGCTGACCGGTCAAATGGCTCCTGGACAATTCAGTTCAGGACCCGCACTTCAAAACAGTCCCATTGGTTCATCCCTTGTTCCAAACTCTTCTCAAGAAACTCCATATGTACCTCCATCTGAAGATGATTTAAAGAAATTGTTTGATCCTATGTTTGATGAACTTTATGATCCAAGTACTAATGAGGTGTCGATTCCTACAATAGAGGCTGCTCATATTCCTGTGAATGAAGTCAATCCCTCAGTCTCAATATCTTTAAGTCAAGAAGCACCTGCTGCTGATCCTTCAATCTCATCAACAAATCATCATTCTTCAAATGTACATCATGGAACTGTTTCTGGCATCAATGATGAAGTTAATCCCTTTGCTACTCCTGAAGATGCTCCATTTGAAAACATATTTGCTCCTGAATCTTCATCAGAACCATCTTCTTCAGGAGACATCGACTCTGCTACTTCAGTCCCTCAACAACTACCACATGAACACCTCAGAAAATGGACTCACGATCATCCATTAGACAACATCATTGGAAATCCTTCTCGTCCGGTATCCACTCGTAAACAGCTTGCTACTGATGCCTTATGGTGCTTCTTTAACTCTGTACTCTCAAAGATCGAACCTAAAGATGTTAAAACTGCTATGAATGAAGACAGCTGGTTCAATGCCATGCAAGATGAAATTCATGAGTTTGATCGATTAGATGTATGGGAATTAGTACCAGCTCCAGATTGTGCTATGATCATTGCTCTTAAGTGGATCTTCAAAGTAAAGCTTGATGAGCATGGTGATGTTTTGAAAAATAAGGCTAGGTTAGTGGCTAAAGGTTATCGTCAAGAAGAAGGTATAGACTTTGATGAATCTTTTGCTCCAGTTGCTCGTATCGAGGCGATCAGAATCTTCTTGGCTAATGCTGCTGTAAAGATCGTTGTAAGCTCATAGACGAGGTCTAATATTATATCTAGGAACACATAATAACGAAAGCGGAATATTCAATAAGAATTAACGTTATAATGAACAAGGTTTTTCATTATCATAAACTAACTAAACAATAATAAAGATCAAAGACTTGATCTTTAACACTAACTAACTAAACCACTAAACCCTAGACGTTTATATGCTACGCCTAGGTTTCCACACACACACACCTTTAGACGTCTACATCTTGTACGTACGTGCTAAAACTAATGACCCTATGTCTCTTTATATACTAGAGACATCTAGGGTTTACAAGAGGAATCATAATATAATTAGGAAACAATACAATTAGGAAACTAAATATTCTTTTAAGCATATCTTCTAGAATCTTCTAAATCCTCCATCTTTTTGTAGTTTCCCTTCTTGTCACTTTTAGTCCTTCATGTTTCATTCTTCTTGTTTTGTATTATCAAATCTATAATAGACCCAACAATCTTCCCCTATTTGATGATGACAAAACAAACACTTAAATCTCACCATGAATGAAACAATCTTCCCCTTGACTTAAACATGTCACTCAAACATCTCTTCCCCTTTTTGTTATTATCTAAATAGGGAACGTATGCAAATAATGATCTTGACCACCACGAACCAATATCATACTTCCAATCTAAGACTTCCAATGCTTCAAATCGCCCACCATTACGCACCATAAGAAAAATGGATCCAAAATAGTAGAAAACTTCAACTAGCAGTAGTAATAATGATCAACAATAGTAAAAATCAAACACTTCCCCTTGAGTGATGCATGTAGATGGTTAAACTTTTAACAATAAGCTTCCCCTAAAAACCATATGTTAACCATCTTCTTAATTCTTCAAAATCTGTAAGCTCCTTGTAATGATCACTTGTGAAGAAAAGCAAATATAACGAACTTGATGAAGAAGTAAAATAACCCAAACTTGTGTCTTAAATCTTGTACTATCCACGGAACTCCATACTTATACGAACCAACAAATATAAGTAGACCGCAATCCCTTGAAAAGAATCCTCAACTAGTATGAGACACTGAGCACTACAATGTAACTCCTTTAAGTGATAGCCAATGTGTGCATAGAGCATCATAAGAAAAATCACACATTGCTAGATTCAACAAGCTAGATGATAAGAACACAAACCAAGTAATTCCACTTCACCTTCAAATAAGTGATAAATAATCCTCTTCGTAATCAGTTATTCAATGAATCTCCAAAACAAGCCTTTTTTTAAAATCCTTTTAAGAACATAAATTTCTTCCTCTGTGTGTGAACAATAACCTGTGTGTGTGTCATCCAAATATCATGCTCGACTTCCCCTTAAATCGAAATCGCCTCGTAATAAATCATTATACTGTCAATTCAAATAAGTTTCACCATGTAAAAACCTTGACCAGTACTTTGAGAAGGAGCAGTACTTTCATCCAATCAGCAGTACTTTCATATAAACTGCAGTACTTTCGTATAAACTGCAGTACTTTCATAACAAGTATGAGCGAACAATACTTTTAAACCTGCAGTACCTTGAAAATTCCATCTCGTCTGATCACCAGTACTTTTAAAAATCAATGAGCAGTACTTAAAAAATCATGCAGCAGCAGCAGTACTTTAACAAATTACCAGTACTTTCGTATAATCATGTGCACGTGTATGTAATCCAACCACAAGAACATTGACAATGCATATTAATAGAATAAGTGGTCCACCGAGTTGAACTTTTACCAACAAATCAGATCCAAACCCATGCATTAATTGCGACCAATCAATATCAAGTAGATGACATGCGGACCAATCAAAAAGCGAGACTACCATAATAACTATGGACCTCTTCACACAAAATCCAATCCTTTAACTTCAATCAAATCCCACGTGAACACAGCACAATTCGACCAATTAAATAACTTCAATCCCACGTGATGCACGACATCTTGATACTCAAATCTGTATCACTTCGACAATCTTTTACTGCTCCAATGTAACGATAAAATTCATGAATCGTACCATTAATTCTTTGTCAAATCTGTCTTCTTTGACAACTTTTACTGCTTCAATAAAACCAAATCTGCTTCTGTCAACAATAAGCCTTTTCTTCAAAAACACGACATCAAGCGTACAATAAGCCATATATGCAGGACAAATCTTCATCAAAACAGCTTGTCTCCAATAAAAACCTTCAATAAACCCAAGAATTTCGAACACAAATCAATCAAACATCAAAGTACTGTTCCAGCAGTACTTTGAAAATCCTTCAGCAGCCAACTTCGACGCCTTATATCTTTTTACTGGAAGCTCAGATCGAAGATCCTTTCGGTGGAAAGTTAGATTGTCATATAGAGAACATCCACCTAAAATTTCGTCCCGATCCGACGGTTAACGAAAAAGTTATCGCTGTTTAAAAACAGCCCTGCAGAAGCCTTACGAAAAATTTTCAAAACTCAAATTTTTCGTCTTTTTCATCATTCTTCGACACATAAAACCTTGTAATCCTAGATATCACGAGCCCCAGGCTCTGATACCACTTGTAAAGATCGTTGTAAGCTCATAGACGAGGTCTAATATTATATCTAGGAACACATAATAACGAAAGCGGAATATTCAATAAGAATTAACGTTATAATGAACAAGGTTTTTCATTATCATAAACTAACTAAACGATAATAAAGATCAAAGACTTGATCTTTAGCACTAACTAACTAAACCACTAAACCCTAGACGTTTATATGCTACGCCTAGGTTTCCACACACACACACACCTTTAGACGTCTACATCTTGTACGTACGTGCTAAAACTAATGACCTGTCACACCCCCAATTTACCTGTTTTGCAGCGGAATGGAATTCCTGGGGGCAACGACTGTCATAGCACCACATCACAGTTATATTGAACGACCTAAAGTGTCGTTTTAAAAACACATCGTTGGATATTTCATAAAAACATAATCAGAGTACAACATCGGTCCCAAAAGGTTCAACAAGTTTGCCAAAATACCAATATGTTACAAATCCAAACGATGTTTTGAAATAAAGAGCCATAATGTACATAATGTAAGTCGACGCCGCGACTCAAAATATAGGTCCCTAACCATGTCATGATGCGAATGCCTCAGTTACCTGAAAATACATTGCTAAAAACGTCAACAATAATGTTGGTGAGAAATCATAGGTTTATGTAAATGTTTTATACGACTACACAAGTATAGACCATGCATGACAATCAAGTCACGTAAAAATAATGTTACAATTGCTCTAAGCCCATGACCCCGAAACTAGACTGTTCAATAATGTATGCCCCTGCAGAGTGTTTGCCAGACAACTCCGTAATACCATCAAATGAAATGCATCCGTTCACTTGGTTGGGATTCACCAACCCGGATGGAGGCGTCACCCTCGATAGATCTATCCACTCATCCTCGCTTCAAAGATTAACGGTTCATGTTCAAGTAATGGGGACTTTCAAGTTGGCATATGTGGTAACTTAAGCAATGTAATGAATTTAACATACTTGGTATCGTACAAAAAAAATGTAGTGCAATGTATTCTCCCCCGTGGGTTTGAAAATAATCAAAAGCATGTAAAAACGGGGCTATGAAAACTCACTTGGATAAACTGGAAATAACGGCA
>BPTQ01000008.1:207014742-207137569 GCA_019973895.1 Chrysanthemum seticuspe | reverse complement strand
CAACCCAGATAATATCTAAACTATTATGTTTTGTTCTTCTTACTTTGTACTTCCTGATTTTCACTGTTCTTCCCTTTGATGTTTTTCTACCTCCTAAACCTTCTAAGATCTTCTATACGAATTTTCTTATAAATCAAAGGATTAACATAACAAAGGATTAATATAATACTAAGGAGAACATTTGGGATCTACAGAGATCATATATTTCTCTGTATCCCAGTACACTGTTAGGCATGAAAGTCCAGTAAAGAGCTGTGGCAAGTACAGAGTAATAAAGTTGTAAAATCATTTGAACCAAATGAACAAAGTTTAAGCGCATTGGAACCTCCAAATCGCCGCTTAAGTACTAGTACTGTAGTGCATGTAAAGTATACCTGATACAAATCAGATGTAAAGTACCTGTAGTACACGTAGAGTAATCATGTACGTGCTGTAAAGTAAAGTGGGAAGTTGCGCATTAAAAATAAATTATTAAAAATAGCGCACTCAAAAATAAAACATATAAATTGGGCAATGTAAGTTTTTACTAGGGCTCCATAAAAATTTGAGTGTAAATCAAATATTTTTGATATAAAAATCAAAAGGATCACAAAGTGTAAATAAACCATAAAATTAGCAATTTCAAATTAATAATGCAACAAAAGAATTTTTAGAATGCTATTAATAAAATAGTGGGCTAAAAGTGTTCCTTTCATAAAAATGTTAAAAATAGTGGAGTTATGTTAGATAAAACTCGATGATTTTTGAATGAACATGGTGTTTAATGGTAAATGGAAATGTAAATAAATTGAATGGAAAATAAGATGTTTAATTTGTTCTTAATATGTTCAACGTTTCATTTTTTTTTTATATATATAAACCCATCTGTTGGGAGGGGGTTTTGGCCGGTTCCCCCTCCCTCACAGAATTTACAACCATACCATAAGAATGATGTAACAGAAATATTATTAAGTGGAGTGTATATGTTTCAGAATGTGAGTTTTAAAAGAAGTGTATGAAGAGTAAAAGAGTTTCACAATTTTTGTTTTCAAAGAGAAGAAGGAACCCTGAGGTATTGGCCGGTGAGATGTTCTTGGTTCCCTAGTTTTGAAAGAAGTGTACTAATGAGATGCACATGATGTCCATGAAATGTAGACTAAACATAGTCCATATGAAATGTACGTGATGTCATGATCATGAATTCGCCGCTAAACCTCCAAGGTTACGCGAATTTGAAACAAGTAAACCAAGTTTACTAAAATGTTGAAATAATGAGACATGAACGGTGTCGAGAAATGACCTGAAAGTACGGATTGTCACATGACCCTATGTCTCTTTATATACTAGAGACATCTAGGGTTTACAAGAGGAATCATAATATAATTAGGAAACAATACAATTAGGAAACTAAATATTCTTTTAAGCATATCTTCTAGAATCTTCCAAATCCTCCATCTTTTTGTAGTTTCCCTTCTTGTCACTTTTAGTCCTTCATGTTTCATTCTTCTTGTTTTGTATTATCAAATCTATAATAGACCCAACAGCTGCTAGCAAGAACATGGTTGTTTATCAGATGGACGTGAAAACCGCATTTCTTAATGGAGATCTGAAAGAAGTGGTTTACGTCAGCCAGCCAGAGGGTTTTGTGAATTCAGAGCATCCTACTCATGTTTATCGCATGAAAAAAGCCCTATATGGTTTGAAGCAAGCTCCTAGAGCATGGTATGATACGCTGTCAAAGTTTCTTCTATCTACTGGATTCAGCAAAGGAGCAGTTGATCCTACTTTGTTCACCAGAAAGTCAGGCAAACATTTAATTCACGTTCAAATTTATGTTGATGATATTATTTTTGCCTCGACCGACCCAATGGAATGTGATCGTTTTTCTAATGAAATGGGTTCAAAATTTCAAATGTCAATGATGGGACAAATGTCATTTTTCTTGGGATTACAAATTTCACAAAGTCCCAGAGGCATTTTCATAAATCAATCTAAATATGCAAATGAGATTTTAAAGAAATTTGGATTTGATTCTAGTGACCCTGTTGACACTCCCATGATTGAACGAACTAAGCTGGATGAGGACCACTCAGGGATCATGGTAGATCAAATGAAATATCGTAGTATGATTGGATCCCTGATGTACCTCACAGCTAGTAGACAAGACATCTTGTTCGCTGTGTGCATGTATGCTAGATATCAGTCTAAGCCTACTAAAAAGCACCTTGAAGCGATTAAACGGGTCTTTCGGTATCTCCAAGGAACCATCAATATGGGACTATGGTACCCGAAGGACACGGTATGCCACTAACGGCCTATGCAGATGCTGATCATGCAGGTTGTCAAGATACACGTCGAAGTACGTCTGGAGGTGCTCAGTTTTTGGGTGATAAGCTTGTGAGCTGGTCTTCAAAGAAGCAAATGAGTACTTCTATTTCCTCTACAGAGGCTGAATACATAGCCATGTCATCTTGTTGTGCTCAAATCTTATGGATGAGATCTCAATTATCTGACAATGGCTTTGAATTCAACAAAATCCCTCTGTACTGTGATAATAAAAGTGCTATTGCTCTCTCATCCAACAACGTTCAACACTCAAGAGCAAAGCATATCGACATACGACATCATTTCATCAGGGAACAAGTGGAAAAAGGTGTGGTAGAACTCTATTTTGTGAGGTCTGAATATCAGTTAGCAGACATCTTCACCAAAGCTCTTCCAAGAGAACGTTTTGAGTTTATTCTTCCACGTCTTGGCTTGAAAAGCCTTCAACCAGAAACACTCAAACGTATTCAGGAGGAAGACGAGGAGTAAAGGTCTATCTTCATCTATCTCTTGTATATATCTATTCGAAAAAAAGAAAAAAAAAATTGTCAATTTGTTATGCTTTTTCTCGGTTCGACAATATCTACGGTCTTTGTGCTGTCATTCAAAGAATGACACGGGACTTTAGATGTTGTTCGAATTCTTAAAAAAAAAAAAAAAAAAATCAAAAAATTATTTTTGGGAGAAAGAGAAACAATGGCTTATTGTCATCTCATGCAGTAACCCGCTTTTTAAAGAAAGAACAGAGCCATACTTTATCATGTTTTCAAAATTCCATGCTCTGATTCTATAAACATTTATCTGATGAAAACTAACTATTTTGAAAAATAACTCGGACTCTATTTTTGATAATCATCTGGACTTATTTGTCAAAATATCAATCTCTCAATCAACAACCTATGTCATTGATTGAGGGGGAGAATGATTTCAATTAAATTAAAAAGTTATTTGGCATTAAATTGTTTTCAAAAGATATACATGCATGTTTTATCAATGGAGTTTAAAGTCTTAAAATCCGATCCTTATCAGTTAAAACGCTTTCATAATAAAGTCATAATTCCCCTTAAAAGCTTTCAAAATCAATTTAAATCAATAAGAGATCACAAATCTCAAATGATTTGATAATTGTGATCGGGGGAGAATGTGTGATTTAAATTGGATTTAAACTGATAATTCGGTAAATGGTTTTATAAGGATGTACATGCTATCCTTCCCACATGTGACAAACGATTTCAAATTTTCCATGCACATGTTGAGGGGGAGCATCTATCTTAAACCTATGATTTGAAACGTGATCACTTATCTCAATGTGCAGGTTCCCTCTAGTATGTGCAAAACTCTTTTCTAATCTCGAGGCACATACTGAGATGGAGCAAACTTATGAAAACCTCATCCTTCCCAAAAATGCTTTATCTACTTGTCTTGATTAGGGAAGTGATGTTGATATCCTTTAGAAAATGGTAATCAAAGAAGTTAATTCTTCCTCTTGCCTCCGTGTGCAAAACGATTTCAAACATTTGATGCACATGTTGTGGGGGAGCACTTATTCTAAAAATATCAAAAACAATTCAGATACAAAATGTTTTGATAATATATCACAAGTATCTGGATTGATTTTCAAATGGTTTTCAATTGGTTCAAATGGCAGATGAACAATACCAAGTAGACCGACCAAATTTACTTTATGTACGGTGATATAAGGATGATAAGGTTAGGTATTGGTTCCCATGATCCACCAGAACCGGAGGGATCTACCCAGGGACAATCCACTAGTTAGTGTAGAAGTCCTTAGGTATGATGATAAAAGGAGAAAAATGAGATATGGGAAGAATGCGGACTGAGATAGAGCTAGTACTGGAACAAACCCAACAAGGTTCTAGCTATGAAGTCTCGATAAGCACTGAAGGGGTTGAAGAATTAAAAAGAATTGAATGAGAAATGGGTGAAAACAAATAGCCCTCCATATATTCAACCTTAGGGCAGAAACCGGGTTCAATTCATATGCTACTGATGGTAACATCGAAATTGAAGACAAGACGTCATGGACCCAGTGACGCACTGCACTTCAACTTTCCAAACCACTCAAGTTCCTCTTAAAAGGACTTGTTTCATTCTCACGGGGAACCGACATTATCTATCGACTTTCTCTTAGAGATTGTTGATATTGAAGAAGGAGACCCTCTCCCTAGTCTCCGGCACAGGATCCAAATATGCACAAATTGAGTCTAGAGCCACGAGATCATCAATAAATCTCATTAGGACACTTTCAAATGAAGACTCTCTGTTTCACATAATGTGGAAAGAGTGATTATATCTTGAGTCCTACGCATTATCCTTGTGGTATTGCCAGAACATCTTAGTGATGTGTTATCATATTCACAATGAAGATGGAAAGCCTTCTGGAGCCATCATCAAACAAGCTCCTGGTAGGTGGCATGTGAGATCTATTATATAGATCAACCATGTGACAACTGAACAGAAACGATGGGGCGATTCAATCTTTTGAATCAATCCTGGTTCAGGTTATGGATTGACGGATACCTTTGAAAAACCGGTCTTTGTGCTTAAAAATTCTTTTCTTTAGCAAATCGACCGTGTACGGATATTTCATATCAAAAGGTATTTTATGATTGATAATTGATGTTCATTAAAACCTTCGTTGTATTGCAAAAACAATTTCTATTGAGCAATACACGATTGTTTTTCAAATCTCTTTTCATCAATCAGTGGACTTAAATTCGCTGGTTCACTCACTTCGTGTTGTCTTCTTTGAGACGTTCCGGTTTGAGAACAGCTAGAGCAGCTACGAAACCCTGTCAAGGAAATTCTTTGAAATTATACCTGATCACAGGCAGTACATGTACTGATCAACGGGGAACCGTGGGCCGTGTACCTCAATTCAACTAAAGTGGTCAAAGACACTTTTGTACGCTTTATTGCTAACTGTTGTATGCAGGTACGCCCGACGTTTGCAGCTGATCAGAATGAAGCGGTCAATCCATAGCCGCATGCTCACACAATACATTCATCTCTCAATAAAACATGATAAGTGCATCAATGACTCTGATATTTTCACTCCATGCTTCTGCTACGCTGCTGCCAATATCATGAATCAACGAAAGCTTCCGTTACTCTAATGAGAAGATATCATGATCCAGAATGTGAGCATGTCGGTCCGAAAGTCACAACATCACATAATACCAACACCACAATGGATGTCTCAGAGATTTTTGTTAGCTGATGATCTCAAAAGCTGGCTTAAAATTACTATCACGTGGATCAGTAAAAGACCTCCACTTTGAGTAACCAAACATGCAATGTGAAGAATCAATGACTACGAGCTTAGGAGCAAAGTACTACATCAAGAATGCAAGAACAATTGTTAATGAAATATCTATTTGTATTCAATGTAATTTTAGTACATGATTGAGGTAACCTCCCTTAGGGGGAGATTGTTAGGAATTAGAAATTCCAGGTATTAAAGAGTCGGTCACCTCAAGTATATGTAATCGTTAGAAAGCTCGTAGTCGTAGTTATTTTAAGTTAAGTAGTAGTTAGTTTAGTAACACCGTGGAGGACGGACGGGTCTTTACCCACTGTATGCCTGATCCACAGCCCGATGTGTGGCGTTTTATTGTAAGACTATAAATACTCTCTACCTTCCAAGGTAGAGAGTTGGAGCTGATAATAATATCTTTCACTTTCTCTCACTAAGTTCCCTAAACCTCTAACTTTCTCTCTCTAGAATTCCACTTATACGCCCACTTTGTGTTATGGTTTGATGTGTATGTGAAATTAAATAGCAAATCAATCCAATTTGATAATCAAAAAGCGTTTTTATTACAACCACACCTTAGTTCCTTTGTTTAATCAAGAATAATGGGTAAAAACAATCATCCATAGACAAAATGATTATAACTAGTTGAATAACAATAAGTTCTTTCGACCTCTACGATTACTATCAACTAGTAAAACTTGATTAACAAATGTCACTATGAAACTTTAGCACAATTGGATCTTAGAATTAACTTGAAATTGAATTAAAACATGTTAACACAATCACTAACTAATCATATGATAATCAACATCATTTAAGCAAGTGTATAAAGAAACTAGCCACTCATAGCAAACATGAACATAAACTCAGAACTTTGAACATTAGAAAACATGATTAAAAGTCTTACAATGCTTGGAATAAGATTACAAATGGTGAAGTAATGATTCCCAAAGTATTGGGGTAGACTTCTTGGTGATTTGGCCTCCAAATGTGGAACTTCTGGAACTCCAAACTTTCCTGGACTTCTAAGGACGAATTTGAGAGCTTAAAAGCTTTGTTTGATGAGTAGAGAGAGTTGTATAGAAGTGTGTGTCTCATATGCTCACAAAAGGTCTCTATTTATACTAATTCCAAAGCCTAGGGTATTAATTGCTGAACTTGGCCTCCAAGGAATTAGGAAGGGACTAGAATACACCAAGAGAAGGTCCTAGAATCGTTTGGATGCAATGGGAAAACTTAGTGATGAAAATTTGGCAGAAACAGGATCTCCAACCGGATCGGTCACATGACCAACCGATCCGGTTGGTCTTCTACAAGGAACCAACCGTTTCCGGTTTCGGGCGGCGACCGAACGGTTAGGACGACGTCTTTGGCACTTTTTGGTCAGTTTCCAACCGATCCGGTTGCAATGGCAACCGATCCGGTTGGATTTCCTGAGTTACGGAAAATTGATCTTTACTTCTTTTTGTCTTGTAGAACTTGGTTCTTCAATCACTATGGTCTTCAAAGGTACTTGAGATACTGATTTGTGCTTGACATGCTTCACTGAAATGAGAATCTTTTAATTGTTGAACATTACTTTACTTTTCCTTCTGTTTCCCTGCACTTGGTTATAAACACTAGACAAACATCTTTTGATGCGATTAAGCACTGAAATCATGCAAATATAACCAAATAGCATATACAAAAGCACACATAACGCTACTAGAAACATGTACAATCTGAGCATTATCAAATTCCCCCACACTTAAAGTTTGCTTGCCCTCAAGCAAATCTAGGAAAAACATCCACTGGCACAAGATCATGATTATGAAAAATGTGATGCAAATCAACCAAGTACAAGTACAAGAGGAGATCCATCAATTATGCTTTATAAAAGTGAAACTTCCAAGATGTTTGACGATATCCAATGATTTTCTTGCATGATTAACATTTCAACGCACCTCACAAAAAAGGAACGGAATATAATTCACTCAATCACTCATTTTTAGTGCAGTAGCAAGATAAATCACACTCATAGCTCAGTCATGATTAGATTATTACCATAAGCTTGTACAAGAAACAAAACTCCACCGACGTGGCGTGAGCACCAAGTAAAAACATCTAAAGAGGACTTTTATTCGGGTTATAATGTTATGGCTTCGGGTTAAGGGTATGGATAAGGCATGGGAATGTTTATGAAATTGGTGTTAAAATAAAAATAAAATCAAGTCTAATACCCGTGTTGCTAGCTACCAAACAATCCGCGAACCAATAAATGATTAAAGCTTCGTTTTCTTTTCTTCGGACTTCCACAATTCTTCGCTTTGCTTCTCCATGACAATTGTTCTTCGAACATAGCACATTGGCTAATACATTCATACTTTCAACATTTTTTTTAACATAAACTTAGATACTCCATGAAATGGATCAATCAATCTAACAAGATGTGGTGACTCATAATCATTTTAACATTCTTCACTTTCCAGGTGACTAGCAACCAACCGTTTAGATATTGACAAGCGTTAGGCTAAGGTTTAAAGTGTAAAATCTTTTTGTATTTTCTGGATGAAGCAAAAATGAAAAGGATGGCTCATAGGGTGTAACTAAGGGTATCTAGTGCTAAAAATGAGCACTACAAATGGGTCCATGTAGGTGGTTAACTAACCGGTGTGGCTAGCTAACATAGCATAATATGAAAAATGGAAGGCCATTTAGGTTAAATCCTAAGGTGCCTCTTTATCACACGAATTCACTTATATCGCACGAATGCGATCTCACTGCGGTCTTGTAATGATTTACAAGTACAAGTTCTAGAATAAATAAAATCACCGGCACACTCATAGCAAAAGATTCAAGCATAAAAGATGTATGCTTTCTATAGAACAGGCTCAAATCCTCACAATTTAGTGGTAAGGGCTATAATTTGTGCTAGCAAATGTTTCTCGATCCCAGAATGGATTGCAATAATAATCGGAACACATCTCGAAGTTTCAAGTATTACCAGTTTTACCAGTGGATTGATCCAGTTATTCTAATATATAATCCTAAAAGTGTGAAAAATAACTAGATCACAAGGGCAAACAAAATTTTAATTTTTAAGCATGAAAACTCTAATTTTTCCTATTCACCCCCCCACACACTTAAGTTAGACATTGTCCTCAATGTGAAAAACGAACTTCAAAGTATAGAAATAGGGAAAATAGAGACGAAACCAGATATTCCAATGAGTTTGTCAGCTTGATTTTCTTCATTCCTAGCGTCTACTGGAGTAATCATTACCTGCACAAAATCTTATAAACAAACAAAAGAGTTTTATTAAGAGGTGGCACCCCCACACTTAAGTTGAACCAGAGGTTTAAACTTTGGGGTGTGACCACAGAAAATCAAATAGAAAACACACGGGTTGCCTCCCGAGAAGCGCTTATTTTATTAACGAGTCATCAGCCTGACTTGAATCTTCCCGATTTTACTTGGCCACAGATGCAGCCTGGAACATTTTGAAAAGTTCGGGAATATACATGAATTCTTCACCAGTAGCTTCAATATCGTTCCAGACGAACTCAGCAGATGGTTTCCAAGGAACAATTTGTGGGATTCTTCCTGGAAAAGGTGCTACAAAGGTGATGGTTTCGAATTCATTTTCGGGGGAAACTGTTGCAACTGATACTTTATTCATTTGCTCCTTATCGTAATATAACTTGATTCGGTGCCCATTAACAATGAAACTTCCACCCTGTTTGTCATAAAGTTCGACATACCCGGATGGATATCCATGTTTAACGATATATGGTCCAAACCATCTTGGTTGTAATTTAGGAGCTTTGAATTTGAATTTCATGTTGAAAAGCAGAACTTTATCTCCGGCTTTGAATTCTTTTCGAACTCTTAGCTTTTTGTCGTGATAAGCTTTTGTTCTAGCTTTATACAGTTTGGAATTTTCATAAGCTCGGAGTCTTAATTCATCGAGTTCGTGCAATTGCAAGAATCTCTTTTCTCCAGCTATTTTGAGATCGGTGTTGCAGTTTCTGAGAGCCCAGTAAGCACGATGTTCAACCTCGAACGGCAAATGACAAGTCTTTCCATACAGGAGTCTGTACGGAGTTGTGCCAATAGGAGTTTTATAAGCCGTACGAAACGCCCACAGAGCATCGTCAAGTTTCTTTGACCACACTGAAGGATTGTCCTTCACTGTTTTCTCGAGTATTCTTTTAAGAGCTCTGTTGGTATTTTCAACTTGCCCACTGGTTTGTAGATGATAGGCAGTCGCGAATCAATGATGAACTCTGATTGTACAAAAGATTGCACTACCAAGTTTCGATGAGGATCAAAGTAATGAGGGGTGTATGTTCCAGCCAAGACTCGCCTGTAACCTGAGAATAAGAAATACTAAGACACTACGTTAAGTGATTACGCAGGGGTAGGACCCTGCGAACCACCTCCGGCGTGAGAGTAAGTATGAGTTATGGTTGTATAAGTGTGTGTAAGTAAAAAGATGAGTGTGGAATGAGCATACCATAATCCATCGTCCATCTAACCTATTTATAGTGGAAGAAATACGGTTAGAGGCACTCTTGCATGAATGTCGGAGATCATGGGGGTGTCTCATGATTGTGGGTAACCGCTAGGGGTTAGTGACCCACGTTCTCAGACTTGACGGGGAAGCCAAGAGAGAGAGAGGGAGATCGTGGGTTTGACCAAGTCAGGAGGTTCCTTATCCATTGCTCCTTCGTCAACCATACCCCGAAGGGCTTGGAGCTGCGAATGGCGAATTCCCCTAAGGTAACCTTCGTGCCAGCGAATGGTTTGACGCCTGTGGATATTTTGGAATCCTAACCTGGGCCTTCGTATGGAAGGGCTTCGACATGTCTCAGAGGAGTGTCCTTCGAGCTACTCAGAGGGTACATCATCAAACTCCATATCTTTTCATGGTTTTCTCCATTTGTTGGTTATAGAAATGGGTTCCTCGATCACTTATCAGGGCTTTGAGAATTCCATAACGAGCGAAAAGATTTTTGAGGAAATTAACGACCACGCGAGCATCGTTCGTTGGTAAAGCTTCAGATTCTGCCCATTTGGACACGTAATCTATAGCAACGAGAATGTATTCGTACTTGTGGGATTTAGGAAATGGTCCCATGAAATCAATTCCCCAAATATCGAATATTTCACACACTTGGATGCTTGTCAATGGCATTTTATCTCTTCGTGAAAGATTTGTGGTTCTTTGGCAAGCGTCACAATTCTGAACAAGTGTATGTGCTTCTTTGAATATTTTTGGCCAATAGAATCCAGCATCAAAAACTTTTTTAGCTGTGGTGGAAGGACCATAATGTCCCCTAGTTGGGCCATGATGACATTCGTCAAGAATTTTGTGGGTTTTGGAACCAGAAACACATCTTCGGATCATTCCGTCAGGACACATTTTGAAAAGATATGGCTCTTCCCTAAAATAGTATTTAAGTTCCGAAAAGAATTTGCTCCTTTGAGCATGAGTTAACCAAGGATCGTCAGTTCCATCGACGGTCATGAGAGTTTCATCGGGGAAGTAATCATCGATTTCTTCTTCCTTTAACTCCTCAAGATCGGGGTTTTCAAGACGAGATAAATGATCAGCAGCTAGATTCTCTGCTCCTTTCTTATCTTTGATTTCGATATCAAATTCTTGGAGTAGCAGAATCCATCGAATAAGACGTGGTTTAGCATCTTGCTTGGTAAACAGATATTTGAGTGCTGAGTGATCGGTGAAAACGACTGTCTTTGAGAGAACAAGGTAGGATCGGAATTTGTCGAATGCAAAAACTACGGCCAGTAATTCCTTTTCGGTGACGGTATAATTTTGTTGTGCACTATTCAGTGTCTTGCTAGCAAAATATATAGGCCGAAAGTGTTTTCCTTCACATTGGCCTAAGACGGCTCCAACAACAAAATTGTTGGCATCGCACATAAGTTTGAAGGGTAGTGACCAATTAGGTGAAACCATGATCGGGACACTAGTCAGTTGAGATTTCAACGTTTCGAAAGCTTTTATGCAATCAACATTGAAGTCAAAGATAGATTCCTTCTCAAGAAGTTTTGTCATTGGACGGGATATTTTTGAAAAATGTTTGATAAAGCGGCGGTAAAATCCGGCATGTCTTAAAAAACTTCTAACGGCTTTGACGTTAGTTAGTGGTGGAAGTTTTGTGATAATGTCGATTTTCGCTTTGTCTACTTCCATTCCTGCACTGGAGATCTTGTGGCCAAGCACAATTCCTTCGGTCACCATGAAGTGACATTTTTCCCAGTTAAGGACAAGATGTGCAGCTTCGCATCTTTCGAGCATTTTATCAAGATTGGAAAGACAAGCTTCAAATGAGTCTCCGAAGACTGAAAAGTCATCCATGAAAACTTCCATGGAGGTTTCGAGCATGTCTTGGAATATGGCTATCATACACTTTTGAAAAGTCGCAGGTGCATTGCAAAGACCAAAAGGCATACGCCGATATGCGTAGGTTCCAAAAGGACAAGTGAAAGTGGTCTTTTCTTGATCGTTAGGATCGATTGGAATTTGGAAATATCCTGAAAATCCATCGAGGAAACAAAAGAATTTATTTCCTGCTAGTCTTTCAAGCATTTGATCCATGAACGGGAGTGGAAAGTGATCTTTTCTGGTGGCTTTGTTTAATTTCCGATAGTCAATACAAACACGCCAGCCAATGACAGTTCTAGTTGGAACTAGTTCATTTCGTTCATTAGTCACTACCGTCATTCCTCCTTTCTTGGGAACACAGTGAACGGGACTTACCCAAGGGCTATCCTCAATTGGGTAAATGATACCAGCATCGAGAAGTTTTATGATTTCCTTTTTGACAACTTCTTTCATGTTGGGATTGAGTCGACGTTGACGTTCTACCACAGGTTTGACTCCATCTTTGAAATTGATTTTGTGTTTGCAGAAATTGGGACTAATTCCTGGAATATCAGATGCTTTCCAAGCGAAAACTTGTTTGTGATTTTTGAGGACAGAAATTAAACTTTCTTTCTCGTTGGCCTCGAGTAATGAAGATATGACTACTGGAAGAAGTGAGTTTTCCTCCAGGTAAGCATATTCAAGATGATCAGGCAGAGGTTTGAGCACGAGATCAGTGGGTGGTTCTTCGATAGAGGATTTAATTCGCATCTCGTCATTGAAAGTTATTTCTTCAAAGTTTTCTTCCTCCATTTCTTCCTCCTCCGTGTTATCTCCTTCGAATTCTACTTTCATGAAATCATCAAACTCTTTGTCAAAGTCTATTTCATTGATTGTTTCAGAAGTAGTCATGAATGGATCAGATTCGTTAAGTAATGCATCCAATTCTTCGTCAATGACTTCATCGATAACATCGATGTTAAGACAAGTGTCATCACTAGAATGTGGATAGCGCATCGCTTTATCGATTAGAAAGGTGATTCGATCTTCTCCAACTCCAAGGTTGAGTTCTTTTCCTTTCACTTTGATGATTGCATCGGCGGTATTTAGGAAAGGTCTTCCTAAGATGAGTGGGAATTTACTATCTTCTTCCAATTCTAAGATTACAAAGTCCACGGGAAAAATGAATTTACCGACTTGAACAAGCATATTCTCGGCAATACCAACAGGATATTGATAAGAATGATTTGCTAATCGAATGCTCATTTTTGTTGGTTTTAGGCTGTTGTTGCATAACTTGGAATACAACGAATAAGGCATCAAATTGATACTTGTGCCAAGATCGGCTAAAGCATCGCATTTAATATTATTCCCGAAAGTACATGGAATAAGAAAGCTCCCAGGATCTCCGAGCTTTGGTGGGATCTTATTTTGGACAATGGCTGAGCATTCTTCGTTAAGGAAAGTAGCTGATATTTGCTCTAGCTTGCTTTTGTTATTAAGAAGTTGTTTCAAGAATTTCCCGTAATTGGGCATTCCGGCTAAGACATCAACGAGAGGAACATTGAGTCTAACCTCTTTGATTATTTCATTGAACTTCTTATAACGTTCTTCTATTTTCTCTTTCTTAAGGCGTTGAAGATAAGGAATTTTTGGTGTGTACGCCTTGACAGATGGGGTGGTTTTCTTTTTGGTGGTTTGAGTTGTTTTGGTTTCCTCGGCTTCATCCTCACTATCTTCGATGATAGGAGTATTTTCATTAGGATTTGGTGGTGGATCATACGAGAGACCACTTCTTGTGAAGACAACATTGATATGCTCGTTTCTTGTTTGTGGTGGACGGTACGTCTTATCATTTGATGGTTTTGGGTTGGATTGGGTATTACTTGGTAACGAACCAGATGGTCGAGAGGAATGTTGGTCAAAAAATCTGCCAAACTTGTTTTCAAGATCTTGGATAGATGCTTGATGATTTTTCTGTCCTTGCTCAACTTTGGCCTTGAGATTGAAAAATTGATTTTTGATAAAATCATTTGCAGATTTTTGAGCAGCCACGAATTCTCTCATGGTTTTCTCGAATTCGGTTTCTTCCATCTTTTTGTCGGAGTTTTGTGGTGGTGGATTGTCAGTTCATGGTTGAGAATCACAGTTGTCATCCCTTGGTCGGCGGTCTTGCCAATTTCCAGAATTTCGACCATAATAATTACTATGATATCCTCCTCCACGATATCCTCCTTGGACATAATTTTCTTCTCCTTTGTTAGGTCCACCCATAGGCTTATCGTCGCACTCGGACGATGGATGATTTCCTCCATAATTGTTGCATCCGTCTCGCATTTCCTTCATTTCATCCTTGATATCTTTGTATTGCGAGTCGATTTTTGAGGTTAAGGCTTCCATTTTCTCCATGAGTTTTGAGGTATCGGTGTTTTCGACAAAAGCAACGGTTTTTCGAAGAGGTTTGGTTTTGTAATCTTTGGACCAATCAAGTTTGAGAAGTACTCGATCCTCGAGTAATTGGTGTGCATCGTTAGGAGTCTTATAGAGAAAAATTCCTCCAGCATCAAGGATGCCTTGAGAGATTTCGTCTAGTCCATGGTAAAAGATTTGGATAATGGTTCCTTTGAATAATCCATGTCCATGAAAACTACGAAGCAAATCTTTCATCCGAAGCCAAGCTTCGACAAGTGATTCATTGGGATTTTGTGTGAAAGCACGAATTTCTCCCATTAATCGATCAAACATGGCAGGTGGAAAGAATCGGCTTACAAAGGCTTGCCTCATCTCCTCCCAAGTGTTGATAATTCCTGGGGTTAATTCATTGTACCATACTTTAGCATCTCCGGCAAGCGATGATGGAAAAAGTTTGAGTTTGATGGCATTGACGTCGGTGTCGCCATAACGGAACATGCCGCAAATTTCGATGAATTCGGCAATGTGCTTATGCGGATCGCCCCGCATACGGCCATCGAATTGACGGTCTTTGATCATGGAAAGATGATGACCCTTAACGGTGAAGTTGTCACCAAGGTTGACAGCAACAATAGCACTCCCAGGGGTTGGTGCTACGGCTCGGTTGGTTCCCTACATGGGTTGATCGTCCGCCATGGGAAAAGGTAAATTGGTGAAAGGGTTGTAAACAACTTTGGCTTCTACGAGGTTATCAAATGGTGGGTTTGGTACTCTTGGTACACGATTTTCCAATGGTATGAAAAGTGTTCTTCTTCTTCTTCGAATCAAACGTTCGGGGTTGGTAAGAGGTGTAATTGATTCTATTCCCGCTGCACGAGTGTTCATACAATGTCCTAGAGAATCCAGGCAATATCTAAACACACGGACAAACAACGAAAATAGTTTTCTAGGACAGAAGGGGTAACCGGATCGGTTGCGAGGTGCGACCAATCGGTTAGATCATTTTGAGGTAGTTTAAAGGTGTAACCGGTTCGGTTGTAAGGCAACCGGATCAGTTGAAGCTTCTGAGATTTTATTTATTTATTTATTTATTTTTTGAAGTGAATCGACTGATGAGGATTCAAAACTTGTTGAAACACAACCAAATCCCCGGCAGCGGCGCCAAAAACTTGATGTGCTACGTGTATACAAGTTTTAAATTTATAAAAGGTGAATTACCAATATTACCAATAACACATACGAGCAAGTATACTCGTCCGTTATAGCAAGGTTATGAAGGTAAGTCGAGATCGTTCGCAGGGATTTGAGTGAATCTAATTAACAAGTATGAATCAACAGAGTCTATCCAAAACATATAACAACGCAAATAGATATAATGAAATTCAGATGATTAAAAACTACACTTGCTTAAACTAGTTTCATACCCTAGATTAATGTGATTGTGTTAACCTCTTAACATGTTGGTTGTGATAATTAGTTGGTGTACTAATCTATTGTTCTTACAAATTAAACCTTCTTCAAGATTTTAGTTTATAAAAACAAGCATTACGTTTAACCAATCAATTCAAGTTTCATAAGTTCACTTTTATAAACTTAAACACAAAAACATCCACTTGTTTCATCAAATTTCTTAAGAAATGGTCAATACAAAAGGTAACCGATTATAGACAAAAGGCTACAATTGATTCTCAACGACTAATCTTACGACCTTTTAGATGTTTCCAATCAATCCAATTTGATAATCAAAAAGCGTTTTTATTACAACCACACCTTAGTTCCTTTGTTTAATCAAGAATAATGGGTAAAAACAATCATCCATAGACAAAATGATTATAACTAGTTGAATAACAATAAGTTCTTTCGACCTCTACGATTACTATCAACTAGTCAAACTTGATTAACAAATGTCACTATGAAACTTTAGCACAATTGGATCTTAGAATTAACTTGAAATTGAATTAAAACATGTTAACACAATCACTAACTAATCATATGATAATCAACATCATTTAAGCAAGTGTATAAAGAAACTAGCCACTCATAGCAAACATGAACATAAACTCAGAACTTTGAACATTAGAAAACATGATTAAAAGTCTTACAATGCTTGGAAAAAGATTACAAATGGTGAAGTAATGATTCCCAAAGTATTGGGGTAGACTTCCTGGTGATTTGGCCTCCAAATGTGGAACTTCTGGAACTCCAAACTTTCCTGGACTTCTAAGGACGAATTTGAGAGCTTAAGAGCTTTGTTTGATGAGTAGAGAGAGTTGTATTGAAGTGTGTGTCTCATATGCTCACAAAAGGTCTATATTTATACTAATTCCAAGGCCTAGGGTATTAATTGCTGAACTTGGCCTCCAAGGAATTAGGAAAGGACTAGAATACACCAAGAGAAGGTCCTAGAATCGTTTGGATGCAATGGGGAAACTTAGTGATGAAGATTTGGCAGAAACAGGCTCTCCAACCGGATCGGTCACATGACCAACCGATCCGGTTGGTCTTCTACAAGGAACCAACCGTTTCCAGTTGCGGGCGGCGACCAAACGGTTGGGACGGCGTCTTTGGCTCTTTTTGGTCAGTTTCCAACCGATCCGATTGCAATGGTAACCGATCCGGTTGGATTTCCTGAGTTACGGAAAATTGATCTTTACTTCTTTTTGTCTTGTAGAACTTGGTTCTTCAATCACTATGGTCTTCAAAGGTACTTGAGATACTGATTTGTGCTTGACATGCTTCACTGAAACGGGAATCTTCTAATTGTTGAACATTACTTTACTTTTCCTTCCGTTTCCCTGCACTTGGTTATAAACACTAGACAAACATCTTTTGATGCGATTAAGCACTGAAATCATGCAAATATAACCAAATAACATATACAAAAGCACACATAACGCTACTAGAAACATGTACATTCTGAGCGTTATCAGTAACATTTTCAATAGTTAGGGAGTTATGAGCGATCGTACCTTTGCCTATGATTTTGCTTTTGAGATTGCTACCAAAAGTGACATTACCTCCGTCATACTCTTGGTATATTGAGAAGAGGCTTTTGTTGCCCGTCATGTGTCGTGAGCATCCAATATCTTTTATCTACTCATACGGTTCCAATCCAACTTTCAAGCATACCTAAGACACAAATAACTCAAGCGTTTGGTCCCCAATATCTCATGGGTCCGTTTGGGTTAAACATACCATTTACGTGATTCATGTATGGAAATGATGGGTAAGAGTTCCATGGCATGTAATCTGGAGTTTGATATGGTCTACGGAAGTTTTGATTCCAACCGTTATGTTGATAGTTGGGTTGTATGTTGTGGTTGCTCTTAGGAAAGGGGCGTTTGGCAAAAGGTGTTTTATGTCGTTGTTGAGTAGTTTTAGATCTAAATTTATTTCTAGCAAGTCCTACTCCTGATGTAACATCAGGTTTTAGTTTAACATACTATCCTTGGTTTTCTTTGTTACTTTGACAAATTCGCTACGGTCCGTATCACAAACATTTTGTCCTGCTGCAGTCCCCACGGCACCAATTTTTACAAAGGACGGAGCCTTGGGTTCGTCTGGTCCGTGCTGCACTGCAGCAGTTTTGACAGTTTATTTGTCTTTTTCGGCCGTTTTGGTTTGACTCTTTGGAATTAACACCTCGTTAAATCCTAGTCCATTCATGTTTCTTGGTGTTTTTTGAATTCTAACTGTTTCATCGGCACAAGCAATGTTTTTGTTAAACCTTTTAAATTTAGAATTATGTTCGATTAGAACATCTTGTGTGAGCTTTAGTTTTTCTATTTCAAGATTAAGCTCTTGACATGATTTGCAACCATCATCATTTGCTTTTCCCTTTTCTAATCGTTTTGCCATTTCTTTTAACTCATATACTTCATTTTCTAAAAATTTCTTTTTAGTCTTTAAAAACTTATTTTTAGTTATGATTTTTAGACTAAGCTCACACAATTGAGTATATTGTTTTTGCAAAGTGTCATCATCAATGGAGGAATAAGATGAGTCGGAATGTACCTCGTTTGACTCATGTGCCATTAGAGCGATCTCATCCTTGCTTGACTCTTCATCATCCTCACTATCACTCCAAGCACCACTTACAAAGCTCATTGAGTTTTGCTTTTAGGTGGCTTGGGACAATCTCCTATTAGATGACTTGCATCACCACATCTAAAACACTTTATTTCACCTTTACCCTTTTTGTCATCCCGATCTTTTCAGAATGGCTTCTTTTCTTCTCGAGGTTGTCTTACAAACTTTCCTCTTCTTCTAAAGAACTTTTTGAAATCTCTAACGGCCATGGCATACTCCTCATCTTCACTACCGGAGCAAGATTCGTCATCATCACTTGATTCCGTTCTTGCTTTTAGGGCAACAGATTTTGATTTTCTCTCTTTTTCCTTTGATGATTTCTGAATCTTTTTCCATTACCATTTCGTGTACTTTGAGGTTTCCGATTAGCTCGTCTAGTGTCACTTTTGAGAGATCTTTTGATTCCTCAATAGCCGTCACTTTAACTCTCCACTTTGGATGGAGTGCTCTAAGAAATTTCCTAACAAAGTTCTTACTACGAAAAGATTCATCAAGTGCTTTAAGAGATGTAATAATAGTATTAAAGCAAGCAAAGCCACAATCAATGGTTTCATCTTCAGGGAAAACAAATTGTTCATATTGTTGAACAAGAAGATCAATTTTGTTATCCTTGACTTGTGAATTTCCTTGATGTGTAATAATCAAAGATTCCCAAATATCTTTAGAGGTTTCACACATAAAAATTCTTTCATATTATTTTCTAGGCAAAGCATTATAAAGCATCATTTTAGCTTCATTATTTTTATCTATTAATTTCTTTTGATCATCAACAGAAATATCTTTTGTTGTAGAACTAAAATCCCCTTTAAAAATAACAAACCAAAGATCTATATCTTTTGATTTTACATATGTTTCAAAACGGTTTTCCAATAGATAAATCCATTGGTTTCAAAGAGTGGTGGTCTTTGCATAGATTTCCCTTCTTTAAAGTTTTCAGAATCCATGGATCGTTTCAAGTTTATAAAATACAATATATTTTAGAAATTCTTGAGCAAGGAGGCTCTGGTAGCAATTGTGGAAAACTAGAAGGGGGGTTGAATAGTTTACCGATTAAAAACTTTGTTTTGAAACTTATTGAAAGATCAATTGATATTGATCTTAGATATGTGTGACAAATGGCAATTTAGGGAGTCTATTTTAGGTAACCGCATTACGTTAAACTAAACCGAGCTTTTGCCTTTATCACTATTTTTATAAACCATGACTTGATTTTATATCGTCTAGTGGTTTTTATGGTTTAATTCATTATTAAATGAGTTATCGTATGCGTTTTAACTCTATTTGGTAGGCACTATTCGATTCGGCACTAGAAAAGCCTAAAACAAGAATTATTGTAACTTTTAGACCGTAACTCGAAAATTGACAAATAAATAGTCAAAACTCGTGGAAAAACGCAAATAACGATCTTATAAAGTTAAATAAACGTTGTGAGACACTCGAGGGACAATATATGAGCTCGGAAATGGGTAAACGGGATAGTTACGAAAAATTACAACTCCGACCCCCCCATTTCTTACTATGGCCGGCGCCCCCCTCCTCCAAAATATTTATTTTGAGGTCCCTAGTGGCCTAGTATATATACCCCATCAATTCCCCATTTCACCTCTTTATTTCTCTCTCTAAAACACACACACTAACACTTTCTCTCTCTCCCCTTCTCTCTCTAAAAACCCTAGCCGCCCCCTTTGATTATCCGGCCACTGTTCAGGCCAACACAGCCCGCCAGCGGCGCGTCACCATACACCTCCACTACCATATTGAAGCTCTCTTTCTCCTCTTTCCAACCATATATTACACGCTCCATTTGGACTTCAATAACACCTTTAAATCTTCGAATCAAGAATCGTACTTTTAGGGTTTCAAGTGGGTTTTGCAATTGGTGATTGAATAAGGTAAATAGAACAAGTTTTGAGCTTGTTTGGGCAATAATAAGCCACGCATTGAATTCTAGGGTTTCGACCTAAGGATGAAATTTGGGGCTTTTGGGTGGAACATGAAATTAAGTCTAATTAGTGACTAAATAAACAAGTAATTGGTATTTGGTAAATGTGTGGTGTATCAATTTGATGGGTTTATGCATTTTAGGTTTAGGTTCATATTTTTGGTTAAGATAGATGATGGGTTTTGTGTTTGGTTAGTGATTGAAGCTTGAATGATTGGATTTAGGTGTTGTGGAATTGATTTGGTTGTGTTTGGTTGTGAAACATGGGACGTACGAACCACCAAGGCCACGTACGTGGCTCATGGTTGGTGTACGTGACCCACTTGGGCCACGGGTCCGGGTCGGGTCAATTTGGTAGCTTGTTGGTTGATGTAGTTGAGGTTTGGATGAGACGCGTGGAGCCGAAAAGCTTCTAGAGCTTGTTTGGTTCACGTGGTCTTAACCGCTACCGTGTCATGACCATTAGGGTCATAACATTGGTTTCGAGTATATTTTGGTTGATTGATTGGTTGGCGAGATTGTTTTGAGTTGGTTTGGGATTGAATTGCGATATTGTGACTTTTACATTGGACTTGATATATATATTGTTGACTTTGAGCTACGTCGGCGTTACTTTGACTTTTTAGTCAATAGTTGACTCCGACAAAGCCGTAACATGGACTTTAGTATAATTTGGACTATTGATTGATTAAAAGCCGAGAAGTTATGACTCGTACTTGTGGACTCGAAACGAATAATGATATGAGATTAATATTGGAATTTGACGAAATATGTATATATATGAAAATACTAATAAACTATGAAATAGAAATAATAAATGGGCTTTTGTACCAAAAATGTCGATAACAAGTCTTATCTTGTTATTTACTATTTTTAAACGGAAACTAACGACTAAATTGGAAATGTTTTGTAATAAATGAGTAATTAATGTTTCGAGTACACGTTTATCAATAAATGTCAATTGTGGACATTTAATACTAGTTTAAGTATTTGATTGCTTACGTTGTGTGCATGGGTTACGGATAACCTAGCATTAATAGTGTTGATCCACGTGGGTAGCGGACTTATTAGGTTGACGAATCTAATAAGAGCCCGCTAGGTACGTTGGGTAACCCTATTAATGGGTGAATTATCCTTATGACTCTTTAAGATACGATTGATTTATGGGATAATAAGCGAAAAGAGTAAATAAATGAGTTTATCGAGTTGACGAATTCGATAAGGTCTACTATTTATTCCGAAACTTATTGGACTATGGAGCTTATCGTTTAGAGGTCTCATTGTGTCGCATTGAGTTATATATTGGTTGTTTGAGTGCATTCATGGCATCATATTGAGTCGATACACCCACATGAGGAATACAAAACACTAGGATTAAATGGTGAAACGAGACGTTTTTGGAAATAAAGAAATGGAATATATTGGGGTAGTTAACGTTGGTTTTGAGGAATATATATATTAAAGTTGATCAACATTAATAGGTTGTGCCGAGTCGATAGTTGCTGTGCTGTGATACCGTTATCTTCTGCTAGTGTTTATTTGTGCGTTGATTGCTTGCGTTGATTGCTTGAGGTGAGTTTCATAGCCCCACTTTTATATATGTTTTAACTACGTTTTGAACTATTTTGGGGTGAGAATCATGCTACTGTTTTTGGACCATTAAAACTATTTGGATTTGTTTATATGCTCGACTGTTTAGATAGATGTGCGGTAGTTGTTGCCTTAGTCTAGGTTTAACCGTGCCTAGCTAAGAATAGACTTCTACATCGACCTAGTCCGGGGTTGGCAATTGTTCTAGATTTTGCCACGACAGTGCTGAACTAGAGTCGCGGGGCCCGAGTAATCCCTGGATGCGGATATAATCAGTGTGTGAAACGGTATTTATCTATCTTAGGTCTTGCATAGCAAATCAACTCTTACAGGTCCACTATGATTTTGTTGAACGTAAACTTATGAACTCACCAGCGTAAGCTGACCTTTAGCATAATTTCTCAGGTATTTTAGAGATGTTTGGATTACTTGATCGGTGGAAGCTTGGCAAGAAGGCGGGGTTCAAGGATCGTTTCTGACTCTGATAAACTATAGGGACCTATTTTGTTAAACTATGTTTTGGGCCTAATATTTACTCTTTTGGATTAACTAAATTTGGGATTGGTTTTGAATGTTAAATGACTATCTTTTGCTATACTTGTGTGCGATACCAATCCAATAGTAACGCCCCGAAAACTTGATTAAGTCTTTCGCTGTACCGAGATTTGGGGGTGTTACAATATGTTAGTGAATAATAATCAATATGCAAACAATATATAAAGAGTAGATAAGGAAAGAAACAATCAAACCACAACAAGTTTTTTAAGGACTAAAATACTAACCACTCACACTCACAAGATTATGATGGTTTGGTACAACAATGATGTATGAATCAATACAAGATCATAAAACAACAAACAAACAAGACTTCCAACTTCTTGTTGAAGCTTGAATGTGCCTTGATCTTCTTTGTTACAAAAGAGATCACTAATATGATATGAAACTGAGTTAGAAATGTTAGAGAGAAAGAATATGATGGAAAGGGATGAAAAACAACTTGGTTTGGCTTTGCTATTTATAGCCAAAATGCTCAGCAGGCACCACGGACCACGAACCCCTCAAAAGGGTTCCGTCCGTGTTAATTTTTGGTGCCGTCGGGGTCTGACAGCAAGATCACCAAAATCTTACCAAAGTCAACCATATCTATCCAAGATTGTGTAAGATATGTAGAGTCTAAATCTACACAAAGTATCTAGTGAAATGTTCTAAGGATTTCAATGATGCACTACATGATGTCATGTGTTTGTTTTTCTATTGTTGGAAATATGTTAAAATGTAAATACATATGTAATGTTTTGTTTTAAGAAACTAAAACATTCTTGTTCTAAAAAATATAAACATACATTATGGTTTAGAGTCATATCAAAATATGATTAATCAAAATGTAAATGCTTGAGTGATGAAGATATTATTTGAAAAGCTTGTTTTAATATCTATTAAACTTGACAAGCTTTAAGCTTTATAAAAATTAAATTTACTTTTTTCGTTAACAAAACTTAGGTAAAGATCATAAAATATAAATAACGTTTAATGACGATATTTGTATTAACAAATTCTTTGATTTACAAAGAAAAGACTAAGAGGATTCATGATGCTAAAATCAAAAACCGCGTTTTTAACGTTGGTGATCAAGTTCTCCTCTTTAATTCTCGATTAAAGATATTCTCGGGCAAATTCAAAACCCGTTGCTCCGGACCATTCACCATAGCTCAAGTTTTCCCATATGGAACTTTAGAGCTATCTCAGCCTGATGGCCCAAGTTTCAAGGTGAATGGTCATCGTGTGAAGCATTATTTGGGAGGGGACATTGCGTCTATGGTTGCCCCGGATCTCCAAACTTTCCCCATGGACAAATGAATTCAGGACGACTCAGGCTAGCGACTCGGTGATAAAAAATAGTAGCGCTTCGTGGGAGGCACCCCATGCTTATCTCTATCTTCTTTCTATTTTCTAATAAGTGACGTGAAGGGGTTAGGCTCTTTGATTTCTTGTGTTTGGTTGTTTGTGATGTTTTTGTCTAGGATTTCACCGATATGAAGACTCTCGTGCTCGAAGTTTGTCTTTTCTCCACTAGAGTTTCATGATCGATGCTTATGGAAATCCGATATCCGATATCTTATCGACTAACGTTTATCTTTAAGCGCACTTAATAAACGGCTTTTAGATTTTCGTTGATACCCTTGCCTTTAAACATTGAGGACAATGTTTCGTTTTAGTCTGGGGTGGGTAATCTTCGATTTGATTTGACCGCACTTGCTTGTTTTTTTTGTCGTATACTCTCACAACCCCGTTTTTCCTTAGAAAATGAAAAAATTGTGCAAAAAAAAAGTAAAAATTTAAATTTTTTTGAAAGCTTTTGCTAGTTTTATGATTGAAAAGTCTTTGCTAGTCTCTTAGAAGTTACTTTAAATATGCGTTTTCTTGATAAAGTCTTTGCTAATTGCTTAGACAAGAGGCTATAAAATGCGATTCTAGCTCACAAGCCAAGAATTTGCAAGCTTTCCTAAGTGATTTTAAATATGCGAAGCTTTGAAAGATTTGCTAGTTTCTAATAAGTGACTTTAAAAATGCGAGACTTGAGATTATTTTACAAAGCATTCACTAAGTTAATATATGTTTTGACACCTTGTTGACTTTCCGATGGTGAGAGTAGGAATAGAATTCTGATTTGACTGGGCGTGTTGAGCCCTAGCTTGTTCCCTTAACCATAGATAATTAAATTATCAGCTAAGCATCCGCGGATCTCATTATTTGGGATTTTAAATTTGCGGAGATCGAGGAATGATAGAGTTACTTATGAGTTTAGATGCTAAGCGTGGAGTAGTTTGTTCTCTTTAGAGCTCATCGAAGGTACTTGTGGATTTTTGCTCCCACAAAATTGTCTCACCCCATATCTGTGAAAAAATAATTAAAGATGTTAGGTTTTTGGTGATAGTTAGTTCTTTAGCTTCTTTAAAGAATCATTGTTTATGAGAGTTGGGTACACATCAAGGTACTGTCAGTGTTGCGGTGTAATAGACAACTGATTCTTGATAGTTTACTGCTATTGTTTCTATTGTTATAAAAGTTGTGGGATTCGGAGTTTGGCAAAAATTAACATGAAGTAAAGCCCAAATGTATTAAAGTGAAAATCCAAAGCCATAAAAGTTTTCTATGTCTGACGGTACCCCCGTTGTCATGGACTTCAAAAAGGTGGAGGAAAATTCCAAAGTCATAATAAGACTTCTGATAAAACGGTAATCCCATTGAATTAGTGGTTGAAAAGACCGAGGGCCTAAATTGCAAAAATGCAAATGTGCTGAAATAGTGTTAAGCCAAACTTTGAATCCAGGAGATATCTAAATAAAAGCTTCTATCTCTGGACTCGTAGATGAGTTGTTTCGGTCGTAATAAAAAGGATATCTCGCTAAATCGTGTTAAATTAGGACCTTGATGTGGACCTCATTCTTGTTTGCAATGGTTTTCGAGGGAAGATGGAAAACTGTTAGGATTTAGAAAATCCGGTTGTTAACGAGTCGGTTACCTCAAGTATATGTAATCGTTAGAAAGCTCGTAGTCGTATTTATTTAGTGTTTGTAAGTAGTTTGTTAAGTAACACCGTGGAGGATGGACGGGTCTTAACCCACTGTATGCCTGATACACAGCTCGAAGGAGGGTGTCTAAGCTTGTAACTATAAATACCCTTTGCCTAGCAAGGCAAAGGGTTGGAGCTTTCAATATCATTTTTTCTTTGTCTCACTAAGTTCCCAACTCTCTTTACTTTCTCTCTCTAGAACTCATACTATACGCCTACTTTGTGCATTAGATTATGTGTTTATGAAAACCAATATGATACAAATGGTATCAAGAGCCATGGTTTGGTCACTCATATTTCATGTTCTTGGATTTCTAGTGGGTTTCATAAGGTTTTTGGGTTTGAATGAGTTTAGAGTAGTTTGCATCATTTGGATCATTTCTAGTGTTAAAGTTTGGATTTTGATTGTAATTTTGTGTTTAGAATCATTATAAGTGTTTAGGTTTTGGTTTGGATGGTTTGAATCATCGTGGTTGAGTTGTTTTTGGATTAAAAAGTGGTATTTTTGAAAGTATCTTGGATGCGAGTTAAGTCTCGGATTGTTTTTCTTTGATGCGAGTTGTCCTAATTTTGATGCGAGTCTCTTCTGTGTATGCTTATTGAAGCGACTTGTCACATATTGTATGCGACTTGTCAATATTTGTGAAGCGAGTTGTCTTATATGCGAGTTGTCTATTGAGACAAAACGACAAGAAAGGACAAAGTAGTGGGTGTACATGTGTACTATGTGAGTTGTCAGCCTATGCGAGTTGTGTTTTATGCGATTTGTCTGATAAGCGAGTTGTCATTTAAGCGAGTTGGTAATCAGGGTGCGAGTTGTCTTGTACTGCGATTTGTCTTATACTGCGACTTGTCTTGTACTGCGATCTGTCAAGACTGCGATTTGTCCAGGGTGCGAGTTGTCTTGGGTGCGACTTGTCAAGGGTGCGAGTTGTCTTGGGTGCGACTTGTCTATTGAGACTTGTCATTTCTTCGTGTTACGTTTTACGGTTTTTTCTTTTGATTTAGTAAAATCCCGTGAAAGAATCTATTTCCCGGTTTAATCAAAGAATAGTAAAATCCTGTAGAATCTGTAATCATGTCTACAATCACTTCTTCTGTTGCTGATGACGTTCAAGCTGCAGGATCTGATACTCTTCCTCCCATGCTGGATAAAACCGATTATGACTCTTGGGCTCAAAGAATCAGACTATACTGCTTAGGAAAGGAAAATGGGGTTAATATCCTCAAATCAATTGATGAAGGACCATATCAAGTTGAGACTACTAGAGACATTCTTGAAACTGCTGCTGATGGTTCAGTTATATTAGGATTGGATAGACCAAAGACGTATAATGAACTTACTAATAAGGAGAAGAAGAGATACGATGCAGACATCAGGGCTTCCAACATCATACTTCAGGGTTTACCTAAGGACATTTACAAGTTGATCAATCACAATACTGAAGCGAAGGCAGTATGGGACAATGTTAAGATGCTTCTCTCGGGTTCTGAATTGACTAAAGAAGACATGGAGTCTCATTTGTATGATGACTTTGAAAACTTTAAGATGAATCCAGGGGAAACAGTTACAGAATACTACGCGAGATTCCACAAGCTTGTGAATGACATGAAGAATATCAAAATGACTATGCCAAATATCCAGCTCAATTCAAAGTTTTTGAACAACATGAATCCCGAATGGCACAAATTTGTCATTGCAGTCAAGCTAAACAAAGGATTGAGGAACACAAATTACGAGCAATTGTATGCTTATTTGCTTCAGAATGAGAAACATGCTGTGTTTGAACGAATGATCTTGGAAAAGTTCAAAAAAAATGCTGTAGATGCATGCTCTTCAAATGATTCAACTGCATTCTACACTAATGTAGGAATTACTACCAAAGCATCACAGGTCATACCTACTGGAAATGGTAACCACAAACTCGTTCCAGATCCAGGGTATAAACCTCCAGATTCAGACACATTCATGGAACAACTTGTTAATCAACTGGCTCTAATGGTTAAGCAAAACCTGAACTTCACTCAACACACCAACAATTATCTCAGAATGGCTTCCAATCTTCACAGTCATGCTACAGTTAAAGAAGGAAAGGTAGTGGTGCAAAATGTGCAAGGAAGACAGAATGAACAAGGAATGGCAGGAACAGGTTATGGGAATGCTGTTGTAGGTGAAGGATATGTGGGTAATCAGAATAGAGGAAGGAACATGGCTCAAGTTCAAGGGAAGCCAATCAAGTGTTACAACTGTGGTAGAGAAGGACACATTGCGAGGAACTGCACTTCTCCTAAACGTCCACAAAATGCAGAGTACTTCAAGGATAAAATGCTGCTGGTACAAGCTCAAGATAATGGAGCAGTATTAGATGAAGAAGAATTGTTGTTTCTTGCTGAGCGAAATGCCAAAACTTACAATGCAGACGTGGATGAACAGCCAGTGCATGGAATGGGACACAATAATCCCAATGCACTTCAAGTTGTAGATTGTGATGCATTTGATTCTGATGTCGATGATGAACCCACTGCCCAGACCATCTTCATGGCTAATATCTTACCAATGGTCTCTCCAAAGGGTCCTTCACCACAACAGGCCAGTCCTTCCAAGGAATCAATCATATCAGAGGTATTAAGACTATACGATGACATTGATGTGCAAAAGATGCACGACAAGGTACAACCAACTGAAATTATTGAATCAGATATTGAAAATATGGGTAATAGCAATGTTGTCCCATATGATCAATATGTGAAGCAAAATGAAAGTGAAGTGTACCAAGCGATGCATCTTCTGCAATCAATGATGACTATATTTTTTATGTATACACTGCATGTGCCCCTGATGACTCTATATCCTTTGAACTGAATATCTATAAAGAACAAGTGGCTATATATGAACAACGTGCTAAGTTTAAATTGACTAACCGTGAGCAGGAGATGGATTTCCAAATTCGTACAATTATCAGAAAAAGTAACTTTAGGGAAGAAATGTTAAAACAAGAGTTAAACTCCTTACAAGAAAAGCTCAATAAAACTGTTAAGCAAAAGCAAGAACTTCAAAAAAAAATGTAAAGGTGCTTAAACAGGAGTTTACTGCTAAGGAATCAAAACTTTTAAATGACTTTTCCAACCTAAAAACTTTGAAAAACAAACTTGAGAACAAACTGTACATACAAAGGAACACCATTCAGACTGCTCACATGATCACTAAGCATAGAGTCTTAAGTGATAAGCATAGTATTCCCCTTGTAGAGGCATCCAATCCCGAGTATGGAAAAGTTTCTAGAGCTGCACAAAAGGTAGTATATGATGGTAATGAGATTCTTAAGCCTAGGCAAACACCATCTTGTATAGGAAGCACTGATGAGGATAGAAAATTAGAGGATGCCTCTAGGGAGAAAATGGCAAAGAAGTTAAATGATCCTAAGTGTACAAAGCATAATATAACGTTTAAACCCCATGATTACACTAAAGAAAACTGGATAGCCTTGAATAAGTTTAAACCTCAAACTCAATTAACCCCTGATCAAGTATTCTGGAAGAAGATTTGGATAAACAAAAAATCGATAACCTGATTGAGAAGAATCCTCCCTGTAGGAGAATGCCTCCAGCCACTGTGTATCCCCCCAATACACCTATGAATTTAGTGCCCAGAACTCTTTCTACTCAAAGCAAGACCTTAATCAGTCTATACGTAGTCTATCAATTGTTTGTTGACTTTGAGAAAACATGTAAGAAGAGAATTACACCCACAGGGATTACTGAAGGGGAAAGGGGTTTTGAGCAAACTAAAGAGTGTTATTTAACTGAGGTCATGCCTTTCTTTAAACTACTAAAAGAACAATTTGAGAGTCTTCAAAAGGGCATTGATATAGAGATTAAAGAAATGAAAAAGGTATTCAATGAAATGGAAATTGAGGTAAATGATTATGAATGTGAACTCAAATGTAATGAAATTGAAAGGAAGAATCTGCATATCTTAAATGAGAACTTGATTTCTAGTTGTGTTGCTCAAGATGTGTTTTATACTGTCACAAATTATTCTATTACTGCTTCTCAATTTCATGAACTATCTGTTGCTTTGAAAGTTTCCCATGATCTTGTCGTTGAGCTTGAAAACAAAAATTCAAAACTGAATGAGAAAATAGAACAGGATGATCATGATAACTTGGTAAAACATTTTTCTAAGCTGGAAGTTGAACACTTTGCTTTACAATTAAAATATCAACATCTCAAAGAAAATGTTAAAACCTCAAATGTCAAGACATCCTCGGATGCTCCTGAGTTTGATGCAGTTTTTGAAATAAGCAAACGTGACGAACATATTCGAGCTCATTGTAACACGATCAGAAGATTGAAAACCCAAATTTCACAATTGAAGGGTGAAAAGAATAATGTGAATGGCTCCCAAATGCCTCCTCCGTTAGATTCTCAGAATTCTCAAAACTTTCATATTCAAAACATCATTAACGTTTTACAACAAGAAAATGAGAGTTTTCTAGAAGAAAATGAAAAGGTTAAACAACATTTCAAAGAGTTATATGATTCAATGAAAGTCATTCGTGACAAGAACAATGAAAAAATAACTTCTTTACAAAAGGAAATTGAGAATCTGAAGAGTCAGGTAAAAGGGAAAATGCCAATTGTCGGTGATGAGAATCTTGTATCAAAGGCATCTGCGGATTCTAAGTATCTTGTGACTGTAAAGTATATTCCCCCTCATCTTAGAAATAACGAATTTGTGTGTCAAGAATATTTTTCGTATCTTAAGGATAGTCTAGAATGTCTCCGTGTGATTGTGGAAGAGGATAGCATAAATAAACCACTTGATAAAGAAGTTAGGTATGCATGCTTATATGCCAAACGATCTCAGGAGCTTTTAGAATGTTTAAGAGCAACATGCCCTAAATCTTTTTATACGAAAGATAAAGTCATTATGCCATGCTCTATGCTTAGTATTAAGCATGCGAATCTTGATATGCCTTGTTCTATGCCTAAAGTAAAACATGTGAACTTTGATGTGCCTGCTAGTACTTCAGATCCCAACACCTCTAGATCAGGAATGCAAAAAGTAGCAAAATCGACTAATGTTCCCATCATTCCCTCTACAGGAGTAATCAATGACACTAAGGCAAGCGGGTCAAAGCCTCCAGGCAATACAAATCAGGATAGGACCTCACAAGCTAAGAGTGATCAATGGAAGAAAGTAGAATACCGCCCTAGGAACAATAAGTTTGTGTTGAATAAGACGAATCATGTTGATTCTAGTATTAGCTATAAGCGTACTGTAATTAATTCGAATTCTGCTACTACTTACAAAACATGTAATGAATGCTTGATTTCTGGTATTAATCATGAATGTGTTGTGAATGATTTGAGTAATGCTGTCAAATCTCCGGTAAAAAATGTTAACACTAGAAAGCAGGATAAGAAGGTCAAAAAACCAAGGTGGAAGAAGGCTAGAAAATATTGGAAACCAATAGGAATAAAATTTAGTAATGTAGGTTATCAATGGATACCTACTGGCCGTAAATTCAATCTTAATGAGTTGTGACCTAAATTATCTAGATCAATGCCCATTAGGAAATGGATGCCTACTGGTAGAACTATACCTTTAAAAATTGAACATACTTTAAATAGATCTACTGTTACTACTAGCCCGACATCTACCACTAATGATATCATTGTTTCTGCTTCTGATGTGGGTGTTCCAATCTCATTTACTAACCAAGTGGAACCCATTCTCGCATGGGGATCCCAATTGTCCAGTCATCCATTCTTGTCTGTGTTCAACTGCAGGTCGTTCAAATCGTTCTGTGGTACTTGGACTCAGGCTGTTCCAAGCATATGACTGGAGATCGCTCACGGCTCATGAACTTCGTGAGTAAATTCATTGGGATTGTTAGATTCGGGAACGACCATTTTGGGGCAATTATGGGTTACGGAGATTATGTTGTTGGAGATAGTGTAATTTCTAGGGTATATTATGTTGAAGGTCTTGGTCATAATTTGTTTTCTGTTGGTCAATTCTGTGATTCTGATCTAGAGGTGGCCTTTAGAAAACATACATGCTTCGTTAGAGAACTAGATGGTGTTGAACTTTTGAAAGGAACACGTGGAACCAATTTGTACACCATCTCGAAGACATGATGAAGTCTTCTCCAATTTGTTTGTTATCAAAGGCTTTGTTGATACAAAAGTTGGGCGTTCCTTGTTTGAGCTCCAACTCTCGTACCAATTGATGATTGTTGCTTGAGACATGCGCACTAAGAAGACAGAAAACACCGTTAGGCTTATCGTGGGATTGTCTCCCACGATTATCCTCCGGTGTGAGAGTAAGTAATCGGTTTAGGGTTAAAGGAGAGTTAGGGTTTGTAGATCGTACCTTTAACGAGGGATGGGATTCCCTTTATATACACACGGAATCCTTATTGGTTCCGTGTTCCTCAACCTTCGGCGTATCCCGCCTAAGTCGGTGGGGAATGATTATCTCCATCATTAGGAGATATCCGATATCGTGTTACGTAAATAACATTGGGTTTGGGCCTTCGTAGGACTAAACACTTATCAGCGTAGCCCAGTGCGTGCTGGGCTTATTAGTATTGGGCTTTGGTCGGGTTCGTGACCCGAATATAGACTATACGTCATCATGTCCCCCCAGTCTAGTATGCGTAGTGAAGGACTGCGGATGCTAGACTAATAACAGCAGACAATAAAAAACTACAAAGCGTAGCAAAGAAGTCCAAAAAAAAGATACCCGCCTATACATTGTATCTAGACATAGTAATTTAAAATGGACGCCTCATAAATCGGGGGAAAGTAACTGCAGCAGCGTCACATCAAGGGATCTGAACCACATGTTGGTGATAGTGGGATCCACGTGTCACTCATCGCATGGATGAGGACACTTATATAACCGGCGACCTCATTTTACTGTGTTTCTCACAGTGAAAAACCAAATCCGCCATTGTTAAGAAACCTTGCATTTGCGAAACAGAAAATCACCTATTTCGAAGGTAACCACGCGTACGCCTTTTAAAAAAAATAACACCATGGTCAAGAAGTTATCTGATTTCACCTCCGATATAACTGAGGGTGAACTTCTAGAGTTTACCTCGGATTATTTTATACCACTTGACGTGCATCCGGTTGTTCCGGGTGCGCAGACATCTATTGCAGATTTCCCCGAAGGGAAAGTAGGAGTATACACACGTTTTTTCGAGTTCGCGAATCAACGTGTGCCCATATCCCTATTTCTGTATGACGTATTAAATTATTACAATCTGCACCTATCCCAGCTTCACTGCATCGGTGCAGCGAAGATCACCAACTTCGAGGTTAATTGTCGATTACTGGCGGTTAACCCCACTATCCACCTATTCCGTGCGTTCTACCACACAACGTGGTCACACGGGTGGGTCTCATTTGCTAAACGCGTTGGGCGCCTCCAGTGTTACACAGAAAAACTGGACGCACTCAGGAACTGGAGAGAGACTTTTTTCTGGGTAGACGACGTGTGCTTCCCACCGCGTTTTGAATTTTATACCCAGGGGACATTGCCGAAGGATGAGCACCCCCTGCCTGGATCATATGTCGTGGAGGATGCGGAACTGATAAACGCCAACCGCATCCCCATTAGTTCCTATCCTGAGGAATTTCTAGTGTATATGGGCATTAGCCGTAATTACTTTGGTATGCCAGATGAGGTGCCAACCTTCTTAGGCGCTAATGGCCAGGGTGGGTGCTCGTTTCTTCGCATCCCCTTTCTTAATTAATGTAAGAGCGCTCTTTTCCTTTATGCATCTTATGTAACCTATGTGTTTGTTGTATTCTGTTGCGCAGAGATGGATCTGTTTACTGTTGTGCAACTAGCGAAGCCAAATCAGGTGAATGTAGGGACGCGGCCACTGATGGAGGGAGAAGAGCCCATACTGGAGGCTACTGCCGGGCGTACCCTGGAGATGAATGTAGGGGAAACAGGGACCAGCTCCTCGGTTGCAGTGGAAGCGACGCCGCTGCAAAGCGTGCCAAACCCCAGAGTGCCATCTCTAGTAGCGCAACCACCGCCCGTAGCAGTGGCGCAGCCTATGGAAGAAGAAGAGGAGGAGGAGGAGCAAGAAACCAGGCTAAAACGCAAAAGATTACTCGAAGAGGATGGCGCAAGATCCTCGAGGAAAAAACGCCCTGTGATCCTCACTGTGGAATCATCCGCCAGTGATGTTGCGTCATCTCACCCCTCTGAGAATGCCTCTGGCTCACAGTAAGTAATGTCGTCAATGTTTTTTGCGCGCCAACTGTTTATATGGGAAACTGATAATTCTATGTCCGTGTATGCAGGTTTGAACAGGCTGCTGAGTCGCCACCCAAAGAGAGTCATGTACTTTCTGCCTTTTCTGAGCCGCAAAGCCAAAGATCTGAGCCATTGGTGGCTGGAGATGCACCCATAGAACAGCTTGTCGAAGAGTTGGCGCAAGCGGCTGCGCATCAAGCTTCCCTAGTAGAGAAGTTAAAGGCAAAAGTTTCTGGTGAAGGCAGTCAAGGCGCACAAAAAGATCAAAAAATTACGTCGCTGGAGGCGCAGTTGGCTAGTACCAAGGCTGAGGCAGAGAGTCTGATATTGTATGCCCAGAAGCTAGCTGGGGAGAAGATGGCGCTGATGGGCCAAATAAGCCAAGAGCGTGCAGAGGTCTCAGGATACAAGTCTGCGCAGCGCTGGGCACTGAAGTATTTGTAGAAGGGCAAAGAGGATTTGACTTCGCAGCTTGAAAACTTCGGTGCTACTGTGAAAAGTGCCCTAGAAGCGCAAGAGATGAAAATGCGCAAGCTCAGCTTGGAGTACGACGAGGAGTTATATCCCCAAATCTTATCTACCATTGCTGAGCGCAGATGGCTCATAGGCCATGGTCTTCGTCTGGCTGCACTTAGTACCTTGGAGTCACCAGAAGTGGTGAATGCTTTTGGTAGGGTAGTTCAGTGCGCCTTAGAGCACGGTAAAGCAGAAGCTGTGGAGAAGCTTCATGAGGCAGGTCTGTTGAAGGTACCTGCTGAAAAGGTACCTGGCTATAATGCGCAGGCTTATGATGAGCTAGTGTCTGCCATGGAGAAGATGAAGTCTTTGGAGCTTCCCATGATTGCTGAAATGGAGCGCGACCAAGATTATCCCATAACTATTATTATGGAAGGGTTGACCTTAGCGCGCCATCGTATTGACAATGCAGAAGCGTAGCCGGACTATTTTTTGAAGCCCGATGTCTCGCAGCTTCAAGTGCCTATTTTTGCTCGCCCCAGGGACATTCTAAATCCTTTTGCTTTAGAGAAAGAAATGTCATTGAAGGAAGTGTTGGAAGCGCATGCCACCAGACTTGCTAAAAAGGAGGGTATTAAAGGTAAAGCGATCTTGTGCGGGGTTGATGCAGCTCATCTTCCAAGATCTGACGGGGTGCCAGTGAGTGTTGCCACTGTGTCTCGCCAAGACTCGGACTTGTTGAAGAGGCTAAGCGAGATTGGAGATGCTGCAAGCCGCGTAGGAACTTCATCACTGGAGCGGTCTAAGAGTATATAGATAGGATCTTATGTGTATGAACATCCTTTGTAATAACTTAGTTATTAATAGAAATCTCCTTTTGTGAAATGAGTGTTGGTATTATTGCAACTTGTAAGGTGTGTACTTAGCTGTTTGTCTTTGCGTATGAGACATATTCTACAGGTCAAAGTTGTACAAAAGCACGAATAATATAAGAAGTCCATAGTCATGTATGAAGATCAAAGTATTCGTAAGAGATAATGTCTAAGTACTTGTTGTTGTTTTTTTTTATCATAATCGTGTATGTTGTGATATACAGCGTACTGAAAATATCATATCAAAGAATCAAGTGTCTTGGTTCCTAAGTTGTTAAACGTGCACCATATGCGTTGTTGCGCACCCATCGTGAGATGCGCACAAACTTATTCCAACGTCTTGAGAATAAGGTGTTTAACAAGGATACGTGATCCAGTGTTGATGGGTTTGCAACCCTCTTACTCAATGAGTCCTTTAGTAGGTTGACTCATCCTTTTACCACCGTGGGTTTTTTAAGTGCATGCACGCCATGTAGGCGAAAAAGTTGTTAAGACATATAGTATATGGAGATAACAAATGTGTCGCGGAGTTAGCTAGAAACCGCGACGTTTTATTGATACTTGCAAGTTTTTATGAGAAATAAATAAGACAGTATACAAACAAAAAATAAATACATAGATGTTTATTAGGCTCTTTAATAAAGTGCAAGAGCGTCTGTGCGCTGGGCCGTAGTCATTCCTATAGGTAGCACCTCTTAAGGTTGCAGATGTTCCATGTGCGTGGCAGTTCACGACCATCCAAGCCTCGTAGCTTGTACGCGCCTGTTCCTAATGCTTCAGTAACCTCATAGGGTCCTTCCCACTTTGGTCCAAGCTTACCTGTGTCTTCTGCGTGGCTCGCATCATTGGCATGGTAAACGAAGTCACCTGGTCTGAATGAAACATGGCGCACTTTAGCATCATAGTATCCCTTCATCCTTGACTTTGATTTTGCTTCCCGTATAGCTGCGCGATCGCGCCTTTCTTCAAGCAGGTCTAAGTCAATACGTCGCTCGTCGTCATTGGTTGCCACATTGATTTCAGCAGTGCGAATAGTTGGCATTCCAATTTCGGCTGGCATGACGACTTCTGTCCCATAAACTAGAGAGAAGGGGGTGTCCCCTGTGCTGGTTTTGATTGAAGTGCGGTGCGCCCACAGAACATGCGATAATTCTTCCACCCATCTTCCTTTGTGCTTGTCCAAGCGTGCCTTAATTCCTTCACCCAGGCTTCGATTCGCACGTTCAACTAAGCCGTTGGTTTGTGGGTGTTTAACTGACGCGAAGTGGTGTGTGATTTTTAGCTTCTCGCACCAGTCCTTGAAAGGGTTGTCGCAGAATTGTTTCCCATTGTCCGAGATGATTTCCCCAGGTAGACCGAAGTGACATACAATATTTTCCCAGATAAAGCATTTCACCTGGTTGCCAGTGATTGTCACCACTGCCTTTGCCTCGATCCACTTGGTGAAGTAGTCTATGGCGACTATGAGGAACTTTAATCCTCCTGCTGCAACAGGAAAAGGACCAGCGATGTCTATACCCCCCTTGTAAAATGGCCATAGTGCCGTAATTGGTGTTAGCTCCTGTTGTGGTTGCCGTGGCACGGGTCTGTGAACTTGGCAGTCGCTGCACTTTCTGATTAAGTCCCATGCATCGCGGTGCATGGTGGGCCAATAATATCCGGACCGTAAAGCGCGCGCCACCACGGATCTTGGTCCTGAATGCATGCTGCATGAACCTTCGTGGATTTCCCGCAGTACATAGTTTGCTTGTAGGGGACCAACATAGCGGAGCCATGGTTGCAAAAAAGAGCGTCGATATAGTATGTTGTCCCAAAGTTCAAATCGTTGTGCTGTGCGCCGTATCCTTTGGGCTTCCTTCTGCTCTTGGGGTAATACTCCCTTGCTTATGAAGTCCGTTATCGGTGTTATCCACGTAGGGCCTTCTTCCTCTATTACCGTGGATACTTCCATCTCTGAGATGGATTTGCTTTTCAATGTTTCCACCAACACCTGTTTTGATAGGTGTGCAAAGCTTGTGGATGCAATTTTGCTTAGTGCACCCGCCTTTCGGTTTTCCCCTCGAGGAACCTGTTTGATGGTAAACCTGTCAAAGCCTTGGATTAGTGCTTTGGTTTTTTCGAGGTACTGAATCATATTTTCCTCCTTGGCCACGTAATCACCCAACACGTGGTTGGCTACTAGCCTGGAATCTACATTCGCTTCCAAGTTACGTACACTCATTCGAGCTGCAATGCGTAGTCCGGCTATTAGGGCTTCATACTCTGCCTCATTATTTGTTGCTGTGAATTCGAAACGCTGTGCGTAAGTGAATTCCATTCCTTCCGGGTTTGTGAGGATGAGGCCTGCTCCTGACCCATCCACGCATGAGGATCCGTCCGTAAACAAGATCCATGGATCTTGCAGTTCCTTCTTGCTTAGTGCGGGTGGGTCATCGGTGTCTGGTTTTTCGTTGATGAAATCTGCCAGTACCTGCCCTTTTACTGCAGTACGTGGTCTATAGGAGATGTTGTGCTCACCTAGCAATACACTCCACTTCTGCAATCGCCCTGATGCGTCAGGTTTGGAGATTATTTGCTTGATCGGTTGGTCTGTGATCACTGCTATCGGGTGCGCTTGGAAGTACCTGCGCAACCGTTTGGCGGCGAATACTAATGCGAGGACCAACTTTTCCATTACGCTATAGTTCATCTCTGTTTTCTTGAGCGCTTTGCTTACAAAGTACACTGGTGTTTGTACTGAGTTCCTATCCGTTAGTAACACTGCGCTGACTGCTCCATGAGTTGCAGATAAATACATAATCAGCTCTTCCCCTGGTCGGGGTGCTACAAGTGTAGGAAGTGTTGCCAGGTGTTGTTTAAGCTGTGCGAAGGCTGCTTCTGCCTCCGTAGTCCAACGAAAATCTCCCTTTTTTTATACACTTCTTGAGTGTTTTGAAAAGAGGTAGTGATTTGTCTGCTGACGTGGATAGGAATCTATTTAGGCCGGCCAGCTTTCCGTTGAGAGACTGGACTTCCTTCAACGTGCGCGGTGAAGGAAGGTCGATGACAGCCTTAGTCTTTTCTGGACACGGCTTTATACCATCAGGTTCTATCAAGTATCCAAGGAACATGCCTTCTGTAGCGCCGAAAGTGCATTTTTTAGGATTTAGCTTCATGTTGATCTCTTTAAGTGTCCTGAAGGTTTCCTCAATGTCGCGCACCAACTCTTCTTCAGTATGGCTTTTTATGACCAAGTCATCGACGTAAACCTCTAGGTTGCGGCAAACCTGTTTTTCGAACGCATGATCTACTAACCGTTGATAGGTGGCGCCTGCATTCTTCAAGCCAAAGGGCATTTTTGTATAGCAGTAGACGCCTTGGCTTATGTGAAAGGCCGTTTTTTCCTCGTCCTCTTTAGCCATCTGGATCTGATGGTATCCTTTGTATACATTGAGAAAGCACTTTAGTGGATATCCACACAAAGATTCCACCTTCCAGTCTATCTCTGGTAGTGGGTAGCAGTCTTGTGGACATGCTTTGTTGAGATCAGTGAAGTCCACGCACATCCGCCAGCTACCATCACTCTTCTTTACCATAACTGGGTTAGAAAGCCAGTCATGGTAGTAGACTTCCCGCATGATTCCTGCCTCTACTAGCTTGTGTACCTCTGCCAGGATTGCTTGCGCGCGCTCTGGAGCTTGGCCGCGCTTCTTCTGGCGGATCGGTGAGTATCCTTGTCGGATTTGCAGCTTGTGTTCTGTGATTGAGCGTGGTACCCCAGTCATGTGCTTTGGTTCCCATGCAAAGATATCCAGGTTCTTTTGCAAGAGTGCACACACAGCTGCTTTACCGCTGTCTGACAGTGATGCGCCTATCGATACTTCCTGTTCAGGGTATTCGGGATGAATTGCCTTCAGGTTTGGAACTTTGGTCGCGCACTATTTTGTAATTGGTGCGGTTTCGCATGTGATCGCGTTACATTCTTTAGGTGGTGCAGCGGCGTTGTAGAGGGTAACAATTCCTCCTTCCACTGGGAATTTAAGCATCCCGTGTGCTGTAGACGGTACTGCGCGCATGGCTGATATCCCTGGTCATCCGATAATTCCATTGTATGGAGAGGGGGATTTGATCACCATAAAATTCATCAAGGCTGTTGTGTAGTGGTAGTTATTACCCACTCAGACTAGTAGTCGTAATTGCCCCATGGGCCATATCTTTTCGGCTGTGAAGCCAGTCAGCGCCGTTGTGACCGGGCTCAATTGACTGCGTATCTTTGGGTGCAATCGCTTGAAACAGTGTTCATACATTATGTCTGCAGACGCTCGACCATCAACATACATGCGGTGGATGTCGTGACCCCCCGCGTTAATTTCAATGATGAGCGGCTCTACCTCTGCGTTATGCGTCGTTAAGGTAGGGAAAGTGATTGCACTTCCGTGGGAAAACTTCTGGCTGACCTTCTGCCTGGTTGTTTGCTGCCATGACTGTATCATGTAAATGGTGTCAGCTTTATCTTTGGGTCCTTCTTTCTTATTCCCAGTCTTTTGTCTATCTTTCCCTTCTTTTATGTTTTTGACCAAATGGTCCAGTCTACCTTCTTTGACTAGTTTGTCGATGAGCTGGCGCAGCTGTACACATTCATTAGTAGTGTGGCCCTTTTGTCCGTGATAGTCGAAATACCCACCTCCTATGCGTAGATCCTCTGGGGTACGCATGGGTGGAGGTCTTGGGAAGTTTGCTCCTTCTGTTGCAAGTATCTCCTTTGGAGTCTTTGTCAGCGGGGTATACTTGTCATTGTCGCGCCCACTCCCCTAGTTGCGATAATTCCTGTTACGGTTACTACTCCGGTCAGTGGATTGTCTCCCAGGTTGTTCCTGTGACCGGTAGTTCGAGTAGTTTCTCTTACTATCCGCCGCAGCGGCCTCTCCTTGGACGAAGGACCGTGTGCATTTCATGACCTCATCAAAAGATTGGGGAATCTTGTTTTCAACCTTTTGATAAGTTCTGGGTTGCTGATCCCATTCATGAACCCTAAGATTTTAAGCACCTTAGGACACGCTTTAACTTGCATGCATTCATCCTTGAAGCGCTCCATAAAAGTGCTTGTAGATTCCCCTTGGCGCTGTTTGACCCTGGCGAGTTCAATGGGGTTTTTTGCACACTTTTTTCGTTGAGTAAAGTTTAGGCGGAACGCCTTTCTCAATTCTTCAAAACCATTAATGATTCTGCGTGGAAGCTTGTTGAACCAGTTCCGCGCATTTCCTACTAGTGTGGAGTTGAACATGTGGCACCATACAGGCTGTGGCCAGTTTTCAATTGTAGCGGTTGATTCAAAAATTTTTAGGTGATCATCAGGATCACCTATTCCGTCATAGGTTTTCACGTTGGCAGGCATGCGCCTCCTTTTGTTCTCTGAGAAATCACTGATGCGTCGAGTGAACGCATCCACCTTTTGACGGCGCCACGGGAGAGATATATCTTCCTTCTCTTGGTCATTATATCTGTTTCTGGACTTCCAATGTCCTGTATCACTATCCTCGTTGTCCGAGGAATTATTAGAGGATGAATTTTCCTTTCTTTGGCGCTTGCGCCGACTGTCCTCAGAATCTGGACTTGAAGGGCTTTCACTTAGGGAGTATCGTCGCCCAAGTCTGTCATGAATTCTCCGGCTACCAAGTCTGGCGTGGACACTGGTACGCTGTTCATCCTCCTCACTTCCTTACAGATGTTGTGAGTTGGATGTCTCATCGTCATCAACTCTCCTCCCAATTCTGTTAAACACTGGGGGTCGGCGACTATCCCTCCCGCGCTTCTCCTTCTGACGGCGCGATGGAGATGTCTCAAACTCCGGACCGAAATCGAGTCGGGCATGCAGACTCTGACCTGACCTCTTCTTTGCTTCCTTTTGCATAAGAGCGGCCAAGGTTTCGTAGTTTTGCGAAACGAACTCGTCTGGCGCTAGTTCTGACACAACCCCTTCTAGAGTAGGAGTATCAGTTTCCACCACTATAATCTTATTTTTATCGGGCGCATCAGGTGCTTTTGTGGAGTTTGTCTCCAACACTTTTTGGAATGGAGTGGCAAAAGGAGTGCGCAGTGAGTCTCCTGCGCTAGCGGTGGTTGATGTGGCCTGGGTTGTCCCCGAGCGTGGTTCCACCAGAGGGAAGACCAAATCTTGGCCTGATCCCTGGTTTTTAGCAACACTGGTTATCCCAGAAGTTTGTTTGGAAGCTGATCCGACATGCAGCTTCTTTCCCGTGAGATCAGCTTGCGATCGCTGATTTCCATGCTTCTTCATTCTAGTTCTTAGTTCTTAGTGAATGGTCCCACGGATGGCGCCACTTGTTGATACAAAAGTTGGGCGTTCCTTGTTTGAGCTCCGGCTCTCGTACCAATTGATGATTGTTGCTTGAGACCTGCGCACTAAGAAGACAGAAAACACCGTTAGGCTTATCGTGGGATTGTCTCCCACGATTATCCTCCGCTGTGAGAGTAAGTAATCGGTTTAGGGTTAAAGGAGAGTTAGTTTGTAGATCGTACCTTTAACGAGGGATGGGATTCCCTTTATATACACACGGAATCCTTATTGGTTCCGTGTTCCTCAACCTTTGGCGTATCCCGCCTAAGTCGGTGGGGAATGATTATCTCCATCATTAGGAGATATCCGATATCGTGTTATGTAAATAACATTGGGTTTGGGCCTTCGTGGGCCTAAACACTTATCAGTGTAGCCCAGTGCATGCTGGGCTTATTAGTATTGGGCTTTGGTCGGGTTCGTGACCCGAATATAGACTATACGTCATCAGGCTTCGAAAACAAAGTCCTGGTTATGGCACCGTCATCTCAATTACTTGAACTTCGACACCATTAATGATCTTTCTAGAAAGGACCTCGTAAGAGGCTTACCCAGATTAAAGTATGAAAAGGATCATCTTTGTTCAGCTTGCCAATTCGGAAAAAGCAAGAAATATGCCCATAAACCCAAACCTGCAAACTCAGTTATGGAAGTTCTTCATACTCTTCATATGGACTTATGCAGACCAATGAGAGTGCAAACGATATACGGGAAGAAATATGTGTTAGTCGTTGTTGATGACTACTCTCGGTTTACTTGGGTTAAGTTTTTGAGGACAAAGGATGAAACTCCAGATGTCATCATCAAACTTATCAAACAGCTACAGGTTCGACTTAACAAACTATCAGAATTATCCGAACGGATAATGGAACTGAGTTTTTAACAAAGAACTAAGTCAGTTCTATGAAAGCATTGGAATCAGCCATCAAAGAAGTGTTCCACGTACTCCTCAACAGAACGGTGTAGTTGAAAGACGAAATCGGACTCTTGTGGAAGCTGCAAGAACTATGCTAATTTACTCAAAGGTTCCAATGTTTCTCTGGGCTGAAGCCATTACCACTGCTTGCTATACTCAAAACCGTTCCCTTATCCACACCACTCATGGAAAAACTCCATACGAACTTGTCCACAATCGAAAACCTGATCTCTCTCTCCTTCGTGTGTTCGATGCTTTGTGATATCCATCATTTTTGTGATATCCAACGAATGATGGTCAAGATTTAGGTAAATTAAGAGCTAAGGCGGACATTGGAGTTTTTGTGGGTTATGCACCAAACCGAAAGGGTTACCGAATATACAGTAAAAGAACCCGAGATATCATGGAAACTATTCACGTCACGTTCGATGAGCTGTCTGGGCAAATGGCTCCTGGACAATCTAGTTCAGGACCCACATCTCAACATTCATCTTGTAGTCCCATCAGTTCTTCTCTTGTACAGAATCCCTTACCTACAGTTCCATATGTACCTCCTTCTGAAGACGTTTTGAAGAAATTGTTTGATCCGATGTTTGATGAATACTATGAACCTCTTGTCAATGATCAGTCTACACCATCAACAGTGGCAGCTCCTAATCCTGTCAACACAGATAATCCATCAGTTTCTGTGTCACTAAGTCAAGAAGCGCCTGCTGCAGATCAATCATCATCATCATCAAATCCTCAATCCTCGAGTGTATATCATGGAAATGTCTCTGCCAACTATGATGGAGATAACCCCTTTGCCACTCCAGAAGATGCACCGTTTGAAAACATTTTTGCCCTTGATCCAGCATCTGAACCATCTTCATCAGGGGACCCCAACTCTGCTACATCAGTTCCTCAACAACAGCCACACGAGCATTTCATAAAATGGATACATAATCATCCATTGGACAATATCATTGGGAATCCTTCTCGTCCGGTATCCACTCGTAAACAACTTGCTACTGATGCCTTATGGTGCTTCTTCAATTCCATATTATCAAAGGTCGAACCGAAAGATGTTAAAACCGCAATCTTTGAGGACAGTTGGTTCAATGCAATGCAAGAAGAAATTCACGAGTTCGATCATCTTGATGTTTGGGAATTGGTACATGCTCCTGGCTGTGATATGATCATTGCTCTCAAATGGATCTTCAAATTAAAACTTGATGAGCATGGTGATGTGTTGAAGAACAAGGCAAGACTTGTTGCAAAAGGATATCGTCAAGAGGAGGGTATTGACTTTGAGGAATCATTTGATACAGTTGCACGTATAGAGGCAATCAGAATCTTCTTGGCTAATGCTGCTAGTAAGAACATGGTGGTTTATCAAATGGATGTGAAGACTTCCTGTCTTAATGGAGATCTGAAAAAAATCGCTTATGTCAGTCAGCCTGAAGTTTTTGTGGATCCAGAACGTCCTGCTCATGTCTATCGCCTGAAGATGGCTCTTTATGGCTTGAAACAAGCTCCAAGGGCATGGTATGACACACTGTCAAAGTTTCTCTTAACCAATGGATTCAGCAAAGGAGCAGTTGATCCCACATTGTTCACCTGAAAGTCAGGCAAACATTTAAACCATGTTCAAATCTATGTTGGTGATATTATTTTTGCCTCGACTGACCCTAATGAATGTGACCGTTTTTCAAAGGAAATGGGTTCCAAATTTCAAATGTCTATGATGGGACAAATGTCATTTTTCTTAGGATTACAAATTTCACAAAGTCCCGGAGGCATTTTTATTAATCAATCTAAATATGCAAATGAATATTTGAAGAAATTTGGATTTGATACTTGTGACCCTGTTGACACTCCCATGGTGGAGCGCATAAAACTGGATGAGGACCACTCAGGGATCATGGTTGATCAAATAAAATATCGAAGTATGATTGGATCCCTGATGTACCTCACAGCCAGTAGACCTGATATTCTGTTTGATGTATGCATGTGTGCTAGATACCAGGCTAAGCCTACCAAAAAGCACCTTGAAGCGGTTAACCGGATCTTTCGGTATCTCCAAGGAACCATTAATATGGGACTTTGGTATCCGAAGGACACCAATATGTCACTAACAGCATATGCAGATGCAGACCATGCAGGGTGTCAAGATACACATCGAAGCACGTCTGGTGGTGCTCAATTCCTAGGAGAAAAGCTTGTAAGCTGGTCCTCGAAGAAACAAATGAGTACGTCTATATCCTCTACAGAGGCAGAATACATAGCCATGTCATCTTGTTATGCTCAAATCCTATGGATGAAATCCCAATTATCTGACTATTGCTTTGAATTCAACAAAATCCTTCTGTATTGTGATAACAAAAGTGCCATAGCTCTCTCATGCAACAACGTTCAACATTCAAGAGCAAAGCATATCGAAATTCGACATCACTTCATCAGGGAGCAAGTAGAGAAAGGTGTGGTGGAACTATATTTTGTGAGAACTGAATATCAGCTGACAGACATCTTCACTAAAGCTCTTCCAAGAGAACGTTTTGAGTTTATTCTTCCACGACTTGGACTTAAGAGTCTACAACCGGATACACTCAAACGTCTTTAAGAGGAAGGCAAGGAGTAAAGGCTTTTCTTCATCTAACTCTTGTACATATTTATTCAAAAAGAAAAATACAAAATTATAAAACCCACAAAAAGAAAATAGAAAAATATAAAATTTCAAAAATCCATAAAAATCAGAAAACCTTTGAAAAAGCCCAAAAATATTATTTTTCCCATCTATTTCTATTCTTCGATAACATCTATGGACTTTGATTTATCACTCAAAGAATGGCACGGGTCTTTAGATGAAGTTCGAATGTACATAAACCTTTTATAAAAAAAAGGATGGAGAAAAATGATAGTTTATTGTCATTACAGGCAGTAACCAGTTTTAAAAGAAAGAATAGAGCCATGCTTAAATTAATTTTTGAATCCTCATGCTCTGATTCTAAAAACAAATGTTTGTCGCCAAAAATACAAATGTTTCCATCACAAATAATTTTCCTTCTAAATATTCTTCTGAAAAAATATTTGTCATCTAATGAAAACAAAATTGCTTTGAAAATAACTCGAACTATATTCTTGAATATCATATGGACTTATCATTTGTCAAAATCTCTAACACTCAATCAATAACTTATGTCATTGATTGAGGGGGAGAATGATTTCAATCATATCAAATCAAAAAGTTATTTTTCAAACAATTGGCACATAATCGAGCAAGGTCTGATTTTGGATAATCAAAAAGAACAATGTTTTTGTACAATTGGATCCAGACCAAGGGTAATGTTGTGTTTTCATAAGATACTTAAGCATGTTTAATCATTGGAGTTTAAAGTCTCTGAATTTGATCCTTATCAGTTAAATGTTTTAAAAGTAAGTCACAATTCTCCTCAAAAGTTTTCAAAAACAATTTAAATCAATAGAGATCACAAATCTCAAAGGATTTGAAAATTGTGACCGCGGGAGAATTTGTAATTTAAATTGGATATAAACTGATAATTCAATAAGTGGTCTTATAAAGATAATAACAAGCACTCCTCCCTACATGTGCCAAATGATTTCAAATTTTTCCATGCACATGTTAAGGGGGAGCATCTATCTCAAACCAAAAGGAATTGAAACGTGATTGATTTGTCTCTAAGTGCAGGTTCTCTCTAATATGTGCAAAACACTTTCGAATCTCAATGCACATATTGAGGGGGAGCGATCAAATGAAAACCTCATCCTTCCCAAAATATTTGGTACAAAGTCCTTAAAATACTTGATTTGATAAGGGAAGTGATGATGATATCTTTAGAAATCTTTAGAAAAACATTGTTAATCAAAGATTGAATTTCTTATTCTTAATATAAGATTTCAAAGTTACTCTTGCCTCCATGTGCTAAAACAATTTCAAATATTTGATGCACATGTTGAGGGGGAGCTTTTTCTAAAAATGTCAAAAACAATTCAGGTACAAAATGCTTTGATCTTGTATCACAAGTACCTGGATTGATTTTCAAAAGGTTTTCAATTGGTTTCAATGGCAGAAGAACAATACCAAAAGACCGACCAAATTTACATTATGCATGGAGATATAAGGATGGTAAGGTTAGGTATTGGTTCCCGCGATCCCGCCAGAGCCGGAGGGATCTACCCAGGGACAATCCACTAGATATTGTAGAAGTCCTTAGGTATGATGACCAAAGGAGAAAAGTGAGAAATGGGAAGAGTGCGGACTGAGATAGAGCTAGAACTGGAACAAACCCAACAAGGTTCTAGTTATGAAATATCGGTAAGCACTGAAGGGGTTGAAGAATGAAAAAGAAATGAATGAGAAAAGGGTGAAAAGAAATATACCTCCATTATTTCAACCTTAGGGCAAAAACCGGGTTCAATTCATATGCTACTGGTGGTTACCAAGGTAACACCGGTATTGAAGACAAGACGTCATGGACCCAGTGACGCACTGCACTACAACTTCCCAAGCTACTTAAGTTCCTATTAAAAGGACTTGTTTCATTCTCACGGGGAACCTACATAATCTATCGACTTTCTCTTAGAGATGGTTGATATTGAAGAAGGAGACCCTCTCCCTAGTCTCCGGCATAGGAAACCAAATGTGCACTAATTGAGTCTAGAGCCACGAGATCATCAATAAATCTCATTAGGACACAATCAATGAAGACTTAATGTTTCACACAATGTGGAAAGTGAGAATATATCTTAAGAGTCCTACGCATTATCCTTGTGGTATTGCCAGAACATCTGAGTGATATGCAACCATATTCACGATGAAGATGGAAAGCCTTCTAGAGCCAACATCAAACAAGCTCTTGGTGGGTGGCATGAGAGATCTATCCAATAGATCAAACATGTGACAACTGGACAGAAACGATGGGGCGATTCATATTTTGAATCAATCCTGGTTCAGGAATGGATTGACGGATACCTTTAAAAAACCGGTCGTTGTGCTTAAAAATTATTCTCTATAGCACATCGACTGTGTATTAGTGTTTCAAAATTAAAAGGGTATTTATGATTAATAATTGATTTTCTAATAAAACCTTCGTTGTATTGCAAAATTATTTCTATTAAGCAATACACAATTGTTTTCAAAATCATTTTTCTTCAATCAGCAAACCTCAATTTGCTGATTCACTCACTCCGTGTTGTCTTCTTTGAGACGTTCCGGTTTGAGAACGGCTAGAGCATCTGCGAAACCCTGTCAAGGAGATTCTTCGGAATTCTACCTGATCACAGGAAGTACTTGTACTGATCAACGGGGAACCGTGGGCCGTGTACCTCAATTCAACGAAAGTGATCAAAGACACTTTCGTGCGCTTTGTTGCTAACTGTTGTCTGCAGGAACACCCGACGGTTGCAGCTGATCAGAATTGAAGAGTCAATCCATATCAGCATGCTCACACATCACGTTCATCTCAAAGAAATCATGATATGTGCATATCTTTATCAAGTGACTCTGATATTTCCACTCCATGCTTCTGCTACGCTGCTGCAAATATCATGAATCAATAAAAGCTTCCGCAACTCTGATGAGAAGATATCATGATCCAGAATGTGAGCATGTCGGTCCAAAAGTCACTACAAAGGATGAGTCAGAGATTTATGGTGGCTGATGATCCTAATGCTGGCTCAAAACTCATCATCACATGGATCATTTAAAGACCTCCACTTGAATTAACAAAACATGCTAAACATGAAGAATCAAAGACTACGAGCTACAGAGCAAAGAACTCAATCAAGAATCCAAGAACAATCAAAATGTAATATTTGTTTATATTCAATGTAAATTGAGGTGACCTCCCTTAGGGGGAGATTGTTAGGATTTAGAAAATCCGGTTGTTAATGAGTCGGTCACCTCAAGTATATGTAATCGTTAGAAAGCTCGTAGTCGTATTCATTTAGTGTTTGTAAGTAGTTTGTTAAGTAACACCGTGGAGGACGGACGGGTCTTTACCCACTGTATGCCTGATCCACAGCCCGAAGGAGGGCGTCTAAGCTTGTAACTATAAATACCCTTTGCCTACCAAGGCAAAGGGTTGGAGCTTTCAATATCATTTTTTCTTTGTCTCACTAAGTTCCCAACTCTCTTTACTTTCTCTCTCTAGAACTCATACTATACGCCTACTTTGTGCGCTAGATTATGTGTTTATGAAAACCAATATGATATAAAAACTAATTAGCGACTTAGCTTCATATCTTTATCGGAATAAAACTTATCAAAACGAGAAACTTGAAGAAATTCATTTCTCACCAAAAATAAAATAAATATAGGAAAATAGGAAAATGGGAGCAAAAGATAATTACACAAGTAACTTCCATGGGTAGTGTTAGCATCTAAAATCATATTCAACAATGATTTCGATTTTACGCTTAGTTTGGGGACTTGTTAAAAATCTGGGAATTTGTATTCTATCCGTATGGTCACTCCTCGTTGAGTTGTGTTTCCTACGCCGTGATCTTAAAAATGTCGGTTGAAAAATGTTGGAGTTATTGATCGACATGAAAGTTCAACAAACCGTCACTCATAATCAGAATGTGCTTAATCGTAATATCTATATGTGAAATAAAAGGTAAACGGGGCGTTTTTAGAATTAAGGGTTTCTTAATCTCTTTTGAGGAATATTTGCTACTTTTCATAGGTTTAGTAGAAAGAGATTGAAATCTTTAGTTTTAGAAGCGTGAGTTGATTACATTGCGTGAGGACACGACAATCTTCTAGTCTGGGGTATTTTGGTATGTGCTAAAACACATACCATTTCCTTACCAAATCAGGCCCAAAATAACCAAGATGGAGTCGTTTATTCCTAATATTTGTTGGTTTCTTGAGTTTATGCATGTGCAGGTACGGATATGGCAAATCACACAAAAGAAAGACAAATCAAACGAAAACCGAGCACGAGAAGGAAAAGAATGCAAAAGCTGAGTTGGGAAATCAGAAGTGAGTGATTGTGAAGATTTTGATGCTGAAAGGATGATTTTTGAAAGATTGGATCAACTTTAAAGAATTGCCAGAATCAGTCCTTTAAGTTTCAGCAAATGTCAGAAAATACCCTTGAAGTTTCAAAGTTGGCAGAAATAGTCCCTCATCTTTCCCAAGTTGGCAAAAGACACCCTTGATTACCCTTGTACTTGAAATTTCAGAAATGCCCTTTACTTTCACAAGTTTACACAATTTACACTTTCCTAAATAAACATTTAATCCTTAAATAGCCAAAGGTCAAAAATCCTTTTAAACCATTTCAATTAAAATCTGACCAGTCAATAACCATTGAACCTCCCAATTATTACTGGTCAAATTCGGTCAAACATAATAAAATAACCAAAATATTTTACCCGCCATTTAAATCCCCCTTTTACCCAGATTCATAAGAACCCTAAATTGCCCTCACAACAATTAACCAAAATCAATCCAATTGAAGGGTACAAGTGTACTTCTACTGACAAAGCACTGACATTGGAATGCCACCTTGGCAATCCGTGTGCCAAGGTGGGTTGTGATTGGTTGATGGGACGTGTGAATGTCAAATCAAAGGCTGGGATTAAAGGAATGATTTGGGATATGATCTAAGGGATGATAATGACTCAAAAGAAACACAACTTCTCTTCTGGATCCTTCCAAAGGCATTGGAGCTCACCTATTTATACCCCCGTTTTTCACATAGATCAAGTGTGTAGAAAATTTAGTAGAATTAGTGTAGCTTATTACTGTTTAATGTTTAAATTCAGTCTTTGTATTTCTAATTTCCTTTGTAATCTGTTTTCAAGTAATAAAATCATTTTAGCTTAATTTCTCAATTCCTTTTAATTATTGTTCTAAGTGTTTTCAGTAGCTTATTAGTACTTTAATTCATCATATTAGCTTATTTTCAATCATTTTCAGCTTATTTACACTTTCAAACAAAAATCGCAAAAAAAAATCAGAAAAATACTTAAAAAATAAAAAATATCTCAATCCTGTTTCAAAGCTGCAACCAGCTTGTTTTTATGATTCCATAAGCTCTCATAAGCTCTCCTTTAGCTTATTGAGTGCTTATTTAGTATCTACTCAGTTCTGCAACTCAATATCAGTTCAAATCAGTTAAATTCCTTTGCATTTTGAAAGTGGAAAGCTATAGGAAGTAGCCTGCAATGGAAGGGGCTAGATGGAATTTACTAGCTTATTCCTAGAATAAGCTAGAGCTTGTAGCTGCCCTTAATTGGGACCTCTGTTCAGCTGAGGTGTCTGATAAGTGCCTAATTTGATTTTCTCTTAATTTTGCATAATATTGTTTAATTTGGTGTAGATCTGATAGTTATTGCTTAAATCTAGTTAGAATAGCTTAATTCAGTTAGTAGTTAGCTTATTTCACTTGTTTATTCCACTTTGTAGCTTAAAAGTTTCATTTGTGCATTTGCTGTTTTAAGTTCTGCATGATTTAGATCAGATCTGTTTTAGTGAGATTTTGCTGTTAAGCTTGATACATCTAGGTGTAATTAAGTCATTAGAATCTGAATAGAGGATTATTGAAGCTTAGAATTGTGATTTGCTTTGGAAATTTGCTAATCAGATTAAATAAAGGGTGTTTGGATCACTGTTTAAATTTAGACTAAAATACACCGTTAGTCCCTAAACTTGTATCGGAGGATCGCGATGGGACGAACCACGCACTTTTCATCGCGACCGGTCCAAACAGTACCCATTAAATGCCAGATTTGTCCCTTGACCAGAATTGGGACAGTCAAACCGAGGGTATTATAGACCATTCACTTTTTTGACCCAAGCTTCAACCCAGGGACCAATTGTGAGTATGGATATTAGCCGTTTCTTCCCTGATACGCTGCATTTAATTTCGCGGGAACAAATACACCCACCCAACAAACAACTTTGCCAATCACATAAAACCACATTATCCAGAAAAGATAAACTGCAAATCGAAATCAAGAATATAAATCCTCATTTCCAGAACTCAAAAGACCAACCCAACTTCCAACAAAACCATGTTGATCGATCGTTTTACCAACATGCCAGATGAAGTGATCACTAACATTTTGAATCGGTTGCCTTTGTTAGAAGCGGTGAGAACCTCTAGTTTAGCGAGAAACTGGAGGTCTAAGTGGACTTTGCTCACCGATGTCATACTTGATGAGGATTTCTTTTATTATTTAACATACGAGTTTGATGGTAGGCTTGTTACTAGATTCTTAAATCGGCTTATGGGTCCAATAAGAAAGTTTGTCTTTGCTGTAGAGCCAAGATCAATTATTGGAATAGACAACTTTCATTATGAACACATTCATGAGTGGCTCTTGTTTTTGGCTGACAATGGAGTTGAGGAGCTGATTATTACAAACTGGTATGGTGACCCAGTTATGTTCCCAACCCAACTTTACTCTCGCAGTGAGTTGAAACATCTGGTACTTCATGTTTGTGCTATGGCTACTTTGGAATATTTTCATGGCTATCCAAATCTACTGAGCCTAGAATTGATTCATGTCAATTTTCTAAGCGGTACAGTTTGGGACTTTATTGCTGGTTGTCCCTCACTTGAGTCTCTTAAAATGAATCGTCCTAGTACTAACGAGATGAGACTATGGGATATTGCAAAACTTGGGAATTTGAAGAAGTTACATTTGTCATTAGGTCGTTATAATGTTGTGACCACAATCACAACATCCGATATCTTTCACTTGACAAGACTTCAAAATCTTGAGACCCTTACATTGGATTTTGGTGATTGCACGGTAAGAACAATTTCAGTTTTACAACTTATAATGTTATAGAGATGTGTAACAGTAATGAAATTTAATCTGTAAAACTTCTTATAGTTGATACATGAAGCTAATCCTAGGATGAAGGTGCCCTTTGTTTCCCTGATTAATCTTAAGCTGTCCGATGTCGATTTTGGGAATAGTGTTATGGTAGCGTTCACCATTGGAATGATTCGGTCATCTCCGAATTTGAAAATGCTGGATACGAGAGTAAGTGTAATGATGTAATGAATATGTATCAAATAAAACATTCCTAAATTGCCATGTTTGTGTATCTCAACACTATTTGATTTTTCAGGCTGCAAACACTCTTAGTGATCTACCTTTGCCCAATTTTTCCACTGTTGTAGATAGAAACACATTCAGCCATGGCCAGCTTCAGACGGTGGTGTTTCGAGCTTTTCCCAGATCAGAGCATGAAATAACTTTAATAAAGTGTATACTTGCGTGTTCCCGGTCGATTAAGACAATCAATATAAGGCAAAGCGATAGGAGTCATGATGGGAATGAAAATACCAGGAACAACTGGGAGTTGGCTAAGAAGCTGTTGAAACTCCCCCGAGCTTCCCCCACAGCCGTGGTAGATTTCTTTGACTGGTTGTAGTTTAAGTTTGGGTTGAATACCCTTGGACAATTAATGTTTCAAAATAGTTTTAGTAATATTGTACAGTAATTGTTATATGGTTTGCTTAAAATTATATTGTTCATATGTTGTTGTTTGTGCGTATTCTAGGTGATGAAAGTTTGACATTCGAAAGTCAAACTTTCATTTAGCATTTTTATTTGATTGTAGCAAGTAAAACTGCATTTCCAGTTTACTTTAGTTAGTCAATACTTGAAAATGTTGAATGGGTTAACTGTGAACGAGAGTTGTAATGTCAGAAGGATTGAAAACCTTTGGAACATTAAGTGCAAAAGTCATAATGGTATTTGAAGTTTGATGATGAGGATGGCTATTGGAATGTTCAATAATATATACAATGGTATTTGACTTTGTAAAGTCAATATTGCAAAACCATTACTAAATATTTGTTTTGGAGTGAATTGATAATTTGACATGTTTTAGAAGTTTGACTTAACAAAGTCAAACTTCTAATGGTTTTACGGAAGTTGGCAACTTGAGGGACCAATTGTGTATCCTAAAGTGAATATTGGGCGGGAGTTTTAAGTGTGACAAATTGACAACGGCAACCAACACAAATTCAGGGACCGAGTGTGAAAAAAAGGAAACTATTAAACCCTTCACCGTCTCTTACCAGAGACGATATTAACTAGTGCACACCAAACGAGATACTCATCTACCACCTTTTCCACACACACACAACTTTCCAATGGCAGATTTCCCCATTTTAAACAAACTCATGGAGGTGGCTGATTCGCCAAATCTTAATGATCGGATGGCTATCTGGTTTGAAGATGAGGCTGCCCAAGAAGGGATTCTAAGGAAGCTACTTCTTCAGTGCTGCCAGCATCTCAAGACAGGAATCATCAACCGTAGGGAGCTGATACAAGAGAATCAAGCTCTGGGATCTCGTGGAATTGCGCTTGACTGTGTGGATGCGCTGAACAAAATCCAGTCTAGGCACACAAACCAACTTGCCCAACTCATACAGATTGTTGGTCAAACAGATGAAGGTATTCGGTTCAACCAAGAGTTTGTTAAGAAAATGGCTGAACATAATGCCTGAATTTTTGGTTTTCCATGGGGTAGATAAAGGCGTCTTTTAGGTGATAGTTTTGCTAAAAATGGTATGTAAATTAGATTTGATGTAGTTAGTTATGATGTTTAACAGAATTTATTAATGATAAAATATCATTTGGGTTATGTGTTGTTTAATCTGTTGTATTGTGATATGGGTTGTATTTTAGTGTTATTAGTATAAGCAAAACCAAACAGGCCCTTGTATCAGCAAAACCAAACAGGCCCTTGTATCAGCAAAACTTTAATCAGTAGAACCAAACACCCCCTTGTATCAGCAAAAGCAAAGGCAATGGTTTAAAAAGATGTGGTGAAAATGCAAATACTATGGCACTAAATCATAATGTATCAAATAAAACATCCGCTTGTATCAGCTAAACCAAACGGCCCCTTTTATCAGCAAAAGCTGTTACAGCAAAACCAAACACCCCCGTATCAGAAAAATTAGAGGCAGTGGTTTCAAAACACGGGTTCAAAAGGCAAACGCTTTAGCAGTAAACAACAATGTATTGACAATTGTGTATTGTAACATCTTGAATTTTGACTTACCAAAGTCAAACAAACTTATGAAAACCAACAAATTGTAACTTGGGTAAGTCAAACCTATTAAGATATGCAAAACGATTTCAAACATAATTACTTAAATAAGATCACAAAATTTGATTCATCGATTTCAATAACTACAAATGTTTACTATCATCTAAACATACACTTAGCTAGACCCACAACTCTCCCTATCATCGTTTTCCTTCTTTTCCTTCCTTTCCTTAAGATATTTAAACAAAATTTCCAGTTTTGTAATCCTTTCTCCCAAATCGTTAAACTTTGATAACAAGATGTCATCCTCTTCCTTCTCCTTCTTAACAGCCAAACGCTTTTCATTTGCGCAGTCTGCTTTCCTCAACGAACTCAACAAACCCTTCCCCTTATCGTTTTGTGCCATTATTGTTTTTCTTTTTGCTTTGGGAAGAATGTGTGTTGATTGTATTTTAGGGGTCACTCTTGCTCGTTCATACATATATGGTTGAAGGTTGGGTTACATTTTAACTAGCTTGGGTCAAAAAAGTGAATGGTCTATAATACCCTCGGTTTGACTGTCCCAATTCTGGTCAAGGGACGAATCTGGCATTTAATGGGTATTGTTTGGACCGGTAGCGATGAAAAGTGCGTGGTTCGTCCCATCGCCATCCTCCGATACAAGTTTAGGGACCAACGGTGTATTTTAGTCTTAAATTTATGTAGGAGGTTAGATTAGTAGTAGTTTGCTGTTGCATTAGATTGATTTAGGTCCATATAGTTAGTTTAAACCATAATATTGCATCTTAGTTTAGCTCAAAGTCAAAATCACTTTAAATTTGTTCTCAGCTTAATTTCAGTTAGAATCAGCTTTGCATATTTTGCATTTAGGTGTAGAAGTAATTAATATAGCTTAATTTAGTCTTATTTTATCTTAAAACATCATTAAAATTCAGTTTTAGTGATTTAAAGTTCATCAAAGTCAAATCTCAATTCTGTCATAAAAGTCAAAATGTTCATGAACTTTTCTAAGAGCTGATCTTTCTACAATTTTAAAACCTTCAGTTGTGGTCCAATTCAAGTGCAATTCTGGTTTTAATAACTTTGGTTGGTGGTTTATATCAGAGTATTTTTGGTTCATTTTTGTGAATTTTATAAACCAATCAAATCAGTGCATCAACTTGGTCATTTTTCCCAAATGTGCCCTGTGCACCAGTTTTCATTGCTGTCTCAGCTTGTTGATTAGCTTCTAAAGAGTTCAATTTAGCTTCTTAATAGTTGAAATTTAGTTTATAAGTAATTTGCTAGGTGATTTAGAGATTCCAATTTCTGGATTTCAGTTTGGACTTGTTTTTAAGCTAGTGGATAAGCTGAAAGTAGGGGATTCAGGTCTATTTGGATTTTTCACTAATAGGGATTTGGATTTGGTTATTTGCTTCTAAACTGAGCTTATTTGGTCATAAGTTGTTGCAGTAGGTAGAATCAAAGTTGGTTTAGTCATAACTCATCTTGTTTTAGCTTATGGTAGTCTTTAGTAGCTTGTAGCTTAATTTCATATAGCTTATTCTATTTAGTTAAACTGCAAGTAGCTTAATTTGCATTCTAAAGTAGCTTTTAGTAATTTTCCTAGCTTCTTAATAATATTTAGGACTTTTCTGAAATTTTTCACAACTTTCTGTTGCTATCTACTCCCTCCGTCTCAAATTTATTGTCAGGAGACAAAAAACACAAAGTTTAATAAAAGTGGGGCTACTACAATTTTAAACCACACAAATAAAATATTCTCTCAAAAAATTACCTTTTTATTACTAAAAATGGAAGGTGGACAATCATTTTGAGACAACCCAAAAAGGAAATATGGACAATAGATTTGAGACGGAGGGAGTATTATTTTTCTGCATTTAAAACAGTTTTTAGTACTTTTAAATAGCTTTTAATACAAATAAATCAGAAAAAGCTCACAAAAATATAATTTCATTTTTCTTAGATTAAGAAAAATCAAAAAGACATAAAAAATATTTTTCTAGAATTTTCCTAGTTTAAATAGTAATTTTTAGCCATTTAATTAGTTTAAAATAGTTTTAAATTTATAGAAAATAGAGAAAAAGTCAAAAAAATACAAATCCAGTTTTGAAAATTATTTTTAGTTAGTTAAGATTTTTGAAAAATAGTTTTGTAATTTTCTCAATAGTTTTCATAATTTTTAGCATTTTACATCTATTTTAAAAATACAAAAATAGTTTTAAATTAAAATAAAATCAAGAAAAATCATAAAAATTAGTTTTAAATTTTATATAACTTTCAAATTTCATTTTTAGCTGTAGAAAATTATTAGATCACTTTTTAGGGGTTATATTAGATTTATTTGCATTTAATTCACGTTTTAGTTAAATCGTAATTTGCGTTTTAGTTTTAATTTGTGTAATTAGTTGTAAATTCTTGATTGCATCATAGATTTAGTGCCTTTAATTACTTCTCTTTACTTTCCCTTGCCCCGTAGTTTAGAAATCATCAAAATATCCCTTTTTCCCATTCAAATCCCGAATAACGCGACGTGAGTTGAAAATTCCATTCATCTCTCGCTAGGAACGATCCCGGTGCTCAAATCTAATACATTTGAGTTACCCAAATACTACAATACTCTATAATTGGTTTTCCTAAATCAAGGATAGTAGTGTATTCGGGGGAGATGCTATTGCACTTGCCGATCTCATGTATTCTAAAGGAGAGTTACAATTCATAGAACTAGGGAATTAGGCACCGCCTTACGACTAACTGGAATACAACGCACCAATTAAGATAAAGGAAGTGACAATTCAACCGACCAATAAAAGATAACTAGGGAGTAATAACATCTAAGTGAACACATCCTTAATCATCATACGAGCAAACCTCAATTAGCATAATCTATCCATAGTTAATTAGATAATTAGATAAGTAGATAAAGTAGTGAAATCGGTAGAAGTACCACCCCCCCCCCCAATCATATATCCCTAGATTTTTACCTTTGCTTTCTAAAAAAACATAAAAAATACTAAAAAGAATCTTCCTAAACCCCACCTTCTCGTCATATATCTCTTTCTAGCATTCCTATTCCCCTAGAGAACGAAATCAATCCCCGAGGCTTACCCCATACTACACTACAACGATTAGGTTCACTGCCTAGAGGGTTGAAAAACTTGCTTGTAGAAAAGGAGGTTTTCTCGACCCCGAACCCATGCATCAGCATCTGACGTGATGCACTGGTTGTGGCTTCTTCTCCACCTTCTGCACTTCTAGTGATAGGCTGCAAACAGTCCAATCACCACCAAAAAGCGCAAATTGTCTAATTTGAATTAAGTGATAATAATAATGATGGAGTTTGAGATTTGAGATACATTTGAATGTGACAAATGTTGTATTTAGGGGTGAGAATGGGGCGGTTTTTGGCTGAAACCAAACTCCGAATCAAAAATTCGGTTTTAAGTTTTTTAAAATCAAATCCCGCACAAAAAGTTTTGTTTGCCTTTTGCTTTTTTTGGTTCAGTTTTCAGTTTTTTCGGTTTTCGAATATCCGAAATTTAAGTTGATGGTTTTATGAGACACATTATTTTAGCTAAGTTCTTTAAATTCGTGTCACACCCCCAAATTACCTGTTTTGCAGCGGAATTGAATACCTTGGGGAGGACTGTCATAGCATCAAAGTTACAGTTATATCGAACGACCTAAAGTGTCGTTTGGAAAACACATCGTTTAATTTATTAAAACAATCAGAGTTTACAAAGTATTGGTCTCAAATGAAAATCAACTTGTGCGGAAATAAGTTTGTTACAAGCCAAACGATGTTTTAAAGTTTATAAATCCCAAGTGAGACGCGTCGTCACCACGACTCTATGATATGTCCATATGCATGCCATGAAGTGAATGCCTTAGGTACCTGAGATAAAACATGCTAAAAAGTGTCAACACAAAGGTTGAGTGAGTTCATAGAGTTTGTGTTGAAATATAAAGCCTTTAAAGAACGTTCATGCAACAAAGTCTAAGTTTTTGGTCATATAGAATAGTTCACAAAGCAAAGGCATCGTAAATCCACTCAGTTCCAAGTTCCGCCCATACAAAACTTGCAACCTGTGTGTTTACAACCCATTGCCAAAATATAGAATTGTCAATCTTGTTTGTAAGTAGGACATAGGTGCATACGATATATACATGTACTTAATGCAAAGAATCACAGCCAACTGAACCTCTTGACGAGTCTAACTTGTTTGTTGTGTTTCATTGAATAACGGATTATATTCACCCCAGGTCACGTCATCAAGGACACAAGGGTGGGGGCGTCAGCCCGATAGTACTATCAATACCTCTCCGCCGGCTCCCGCAGGAGTTAACCAGTTGCTAAAGTTTGTATGTTGATGCATAATTGAAAACTAGTTTAGCACATTAAGGCACATATCGCAATAAACCACACATAATGTCCAAAGTGTATAAGAAGTATATTGTAACACAATTGTATAAATGGTTTGAGTATTCGCAAGAGTGAAATAAGTATTTAAGCATGTATCTCCCCCAAATAGTTTGTAAGAATTTAAACGAGTAAAAGTGGGGTATGAACTCACAGTAATATGTAAAAGTTTAGAGTACTTGTGAAAGTAAATGAAAATAGTTTGAGCATGTATCTCCCCCAAAAGTTTGTAAACAATTAATAGAAAGTGGGGCTATGAAAACTCACAGTAATATGCAAGAGTTTAAAGTACTTGTGAAAGTAAGTGAAAACAGTTGACCATGTATCTCCCCCAAAAGTAGTATGAAAACAATTGAAAATGGGGCTATGGAAACTCACAGTAATATGCAAGAGTTTAAAGTACTTGTGAAAGTAAGTGAAAACAGTTGAGCATGTATCTCCCCCAAAAGTAGTATGAAAACAATTGAAAATGGGGCTATGGAAACTCACCTGGTATGATGGATATGTTAACAAAATGAAGTGCACGAAAGTGAGACTCGAAAACTATCCGCGACCTAGAATGAATGTTATGATATGTAATGAGTTATGATGTTATGTTATGCATGCATTTCGTATGTTATTTATACCATTTGCGAGTTTTGAAAATAATACTTATCGTCGAAAAATACTCTTTTGACGTCTTGACCATTCTTAAATTACTTTACAAGTATTTACGTCAAAATGTCATCCTACAATGGTTTCGTAATGATTTATGGTGAAATTATCACTTTTCGTCGTAAAATAATGTCGTTGGAAATTTCTTGAAAGTGACAAAAATGGCTTTGAAAAACTAGTCGTAAAATGGTGTACGTCGATCGTTAGGAAACGAACTCGACGGTTTTGGAAAGTTTGTATCAAAATCTAAAAGTTTCAGTTCAGGAGTTTTCGACATAAAGGTCTCGAACATAAAGATAATAAGGGTTAAAGATGGTGATTTTGTCTAATTGTCGTGTAAAAATGAGTTTCGGCCAAGTTTAAGCATCCGTAAATAATTTATTAAAACTCCGCTATACAAACGGTTGGTCGTTTTGAAAAATATGCTCGGTGATCTTGATTTTATTAGAAGACATTTCGTTCCAAAAAGTTCCACATCATTGTTAAAAACAGCCCTCAACATGGTCGTTTTAGTTACCGTAATACTTGTCTCGTAAAAATAATATAGTTTTTCAGAAAATAATAGTTACGGCAATTTTATGAAAACGTGTATATCTTTGTCGTTTCAAATCCGTTTTCTACGTATAATACGTCCTTAGCTTCATATCAAAGTATACTAATATATTTTTGACAAGTCGAAATAATTTGTAAAGCTTAGGACTCGTTTTTGACTCGAATAAAGTAAAAATAGGTTGCTGAATTTTCTGAAAAATATACATTTCGTCGTCAAACTTTAAAAATTCATAACTTCTTCGTTATAACTCCGTTTTAATCCGTTCAAGCGGCCACGGATTCGTTTTAAAGTATATTTTCTAAATATCAAGGCCAAAATTTCGTGCCTACTGTCGGATTTTCCAGAAAAGTAAAACAAGGACAGAACACATTTTATACTAGACGAAAATAGTTTTTCTCGTACCAAACCTATTCTAATCCCTTCAAATCAACTCCAAAGCTAATCTAATCTTACCATACACCTTCTTAGGGTGTCATGGGTTCCTAAACATCATCAAGACCAAAGTATACCAAGGGGATAATTATAGGATGACCTTATATATATATATTTCTAAAAATCATGTAAAAATGGTATAACTAACACAAGTCTTGCATGCTTGATCCAAAAATGAAGAGATACATATGTAATGATAAGGAAATATGAAAAATGATAGAAATATGCTTACAAATTAATATGATGAGGTGCAAGGAACAAGGGTTTAACCTAATCACTCTAGGTTTTTATTTCAAAACCTTAATGAGAGTGTTATCTAGATTGTGATTACTTGTGCTTGAGAAAAAAAATTGATGATCCCTTTGTGAACTCTATATGGCCGGTTATGGAAGAACCCAAAAGAGAGAAGAAAAAGTTTTCTTGACTTCTTGAATGATTGTGAATGATAAAAGTGAAGTATGAATTTTGAGGTGAAGTGTAGAACTAAATATGTAGAAAAATTTACCCATCAATAAATGCAATCACCCATAGGGCCGGTTTTTAGGGGAAATGTTTCTCCCAAATTAATTTTTTTTTTTTTTTATTAAGTATATACTTGTATAATTTGTCAAAGATGTGTAAGTAAATTGTGTAGATAAATGTAACTTGTAAGGTAAATGGTAGCTTTTTGGTACAAGTAAGTTTTTAATAGATCAAAATAGAGTATAATGATTTTATAAAAATTGTAAAAATACATTCCTTGTGAAATTTGAGTGATAAAATAATTACCGTGCAGTTTTTAAGAAAAACGTCGTAATAATATAACTTTAATGATTTATATACCAAATAAATTTAAAACACTAGGTAAACTCAAAATATAGTTTTTATAAACTAAATGTAAGTATAAAAATATATCGGGATCATTTTTGGAGTAGCGGATTAAATGTTCAAAATAATAACTCACGCGATAACGTTTATTTAATATGAAATTTACGCGTTTAATGTGAAATGCAAAACCCCTGCATAAATTTATATGAAATGATGAATATGGAGTTTGAGAAATAACCGGAAATTGAGAATTGTGACAATTCGGATATCCGAAATTTCGGATAACAGTTTTATATATCCAAATATCCAAATATCTATAATTTTCAGAAAACTTTTACATGAGTTCCAAAATTGACATTTCATGAACATCACACCAGTTTGTATTTAGAACTGTTGTATTCTGAAGTCTAATTAATTTCTTTTTCGCGGACGCAATATCCATAACTTTGTATTCATTTTGTGTCATGTTAAAAACAATTGAACCATTAACAAACAAGAAGTTGATATTGGTTGATTAATTCTAACCACGTAAGAAAAATGCATTTTGGGAAAACTCAGTTACATCTCATCATCGTCAACATTCATTCATCTCATTATCGTCAACGTTCATTCATCCTAACCAACAATAGCTAAACTTTTCATTCTTACCATCCTAGTATTGGTCACCTCAATTATTCTTACAACTGGGGAAATCGTGAGCATTCCCAGCACACCAGCTACAACTAAAGTAGCTACTCCAATAATAATCCCAAGTAGGGGTGTTCATCGGTTCGGTTATCGGTTTATTCGGTTCGGTTAGTTCGGTTAATTTTTTTTTCTGGGTATAACCGAAAACCGAACCGAACCGAAATTAAGTTTGATTCAACCGAACCGAAAACCGAACCGAATAACCGAAAACCGAACTCCTATAACCGAAAACCGAACTCCTATAACCGAAAACCGAACCGAATAACCCGAATTACATAATTTTAATTATTTTTTTATTTAATTATATATATTTTTAGCACAAAATATTTTTTTCAAGCATAAATCATGTTATATTTATACTAAAAAAGAGTTTTAGTGATTTTTTTCCATATATATACATAGAAAAAAATATATTTTATATGAATTCGGTTTTCGGTTCGGTTTTCGGTTTTCATTGTCAAAACCATATCCAACCCGATAACCAAATATTTAGTTCGGTTCGGTTTGGTTTTGACCAATTCGGTTCGGTCACAAATTCGGTTCAGTTATTTTCGGTTCGGTTCGATTTCGGTTTTCGGTTACTGTGGATATTACCCAATCCGTGAACACCCCTAATCCCAAGTACTCCACCAATAGTGGTGGTTATGCCAGTTCTGGTTTCGATGGTAGCACTGGTCGTTGCTGTTGATCCTAGCAGCAGCGGCCAACATAACCCGACGGTTGCTATCATTGCGGTGATAGCCAACTTCGGGTTCACAGAATTGATCGTCTACAAGTGCAGGACTCACTACAAGGATAAGAAAAGGATACTTGACATTGAGATGCTGTCGATATATGATGCTTGGGATGTTTTTCATGTTTGGAATAAAACAAGTGGGTTAGGGGATGGTAGAATATGAGCGAGGTAGGGATGAAAAAAATGCAAATTGTCTGATTTGACTTAAGTGATAATAATAATGATGGAGTTTCGGATTTGAGATTTAGTTGAATGTGACAAATGTTGTATTACTACTATTTACTTTGTTGTGCCAATAAAAATGGCAATAGTTTCTTTTCAATTATAACACACAGTTTTCAAGCAAGTTTAACACACGGTTGGTCTTTTTAAAAAGCAAGTTTTAAAAACACAGTAACAAAAGAGTTAGAAGACTTTTTATATTTAGTAATAGTTTCCAAAAATAATGTTAATCTACTATATAAACACCATAAACTTTTTTTTTTACTCTTGTCTTAATTCATAGTTAATTTGATGAAAATGAATGATCAAAAAAATGTTAATGTTGAGGTTAGTATATTGTGATATTTTATTGGTAAAAATCATACAAATCATGAAAATGTCTTAGATTATCAGAGTTTATTGATAGTTCAGAAGTTGATTTGAGCATCTTATATACTTTTCCAAGTGTCTTGTTCTGGTACGTGTACTTTTTTTAAGATGTAGAATAGCAATATACTTTCTATAAGTGTCTCGTTCTGGTACGTGTACTTTTTTTAAGTTGTAGAATAGCAATGTACTTTCCATTAGTGTTCTAATTTGGTACGTCCTACTTCCATAAGTGTTCCAATTTGGTACGTCATCCCACGTACTAAATTGGAACACTTATGGAAAGTACATTGCTATTCTACGACTTAAAAAAGTACATGTACTAGAACGGGACACTTATGGAAATTACATTGCTGTTCTACAGCTTAAAAAAAAGTACACGTACCAGAACGGGACACTTGGAAAAATACGTTGCTATTCTACGACTCAATCCCTTAATTAAATGTCCACAATCATGGAGTTACAAAACACAAAAGGGTTGCAGATTTACAACCCCAAATAATACAAAGCATCATGGAGTTACAAAACTCATAAATCCCTTTTCTATAAATGAGCCAAGAACTCCCTTCCCACCCATCATGGAGCACTGATCATTCCAACTATTTGTAGTGCCTTGCAGAATCCTTGGTTTTGCTTCTCAGTAGTGGTGTACGTTGAATGGGAGCCAGAAATGATTGAGCATGTATAAGCTGTCATATTACAGGTTTTTCGATTTGTTATACACTTATTTTGTCTCTTTTTCTTTGCAGATAATTACATCCTAGTCGTACATTATGAAGCATTTACAAACACATGTGATAAAAAGAGTTGTCTATGTCACAGTGTAAGTAACATATATTTTGAGTTGAATTATCATGTTAAAGTTTAACAATCATTCTTTACTTTATCAACATATCATGTTAAAAAGTTTAAGATTTCATGGCTCGTTTTCATTCTTTTATCTCAGAGCCGCATAAGAAAACATCCAAGAATTTAGGGGACATTCCGTCTCCTTCTTGTTGAGGAGTGCACCAGATGTCCAGCTCGAGAGTGGTGGGACTATCATATATTTGTAATATGAAAAGCACCAAGTTTATTACAATATGTATTCACAGAATGGATTTTGGTTTGAATGGGTCATTGTATACGAATTATGTGAACATTTTTGTATATTTTTGATTGTTTAAATATAGATTAGACACCTATGGCTAAACCAGTGGTAAGCACTCTGAGTTATCTTTAAAAAAATATATACATGAAAATCAAAATTTAAATACACGCAAATATAAAACATAATACTCCGTATGACCGTATCATTGAAGCCAACAAGATGGGTAAACTGTCATACATTTTTTTCACAATCTGTTTGGAAATGAATTTACCTTGATAGCCCTATTTAGAAGCACCCAACCGTTGTTGGAAAAATGAGTTTTGCAAAGTGGTTTTTGCAAATTTTGGACATCATTTAATGTATGTATATGTTACATATATTTGTGTTGATTTGGGGGCATTTGGTTCTCCTCAAAGAGAGCTTCGCAACGAGCTAAAGTATGTCCAAATTGGAGTAGAAATGAATGAGATATCGTGTCTCAAAGTGAGACATAAAATCTGGAAAACTAAACTATCCCACATCGCCTAGAAGAGGAAGTGGTGACTAGTTTATAAGGAAATCATAATATTGGCTATCAAATTCCTTTGGTTGGTTATGCTCCCACTCCTACGTGCGCGTGCGCAGGGGGGGTGCAGAAAATGGGATTTCCGGGCTAAAATAAGTTCGAAGCTTCTGAACTCATGCGAGCCCGCGCGACCTGCGGACACGAATGCAGCTCCGAAATCTCGCCTACGCGACTTTGTGCTTAAGTCTTAACAGATATGCATATTTTTTTTATTTTCTGGCGTATATTCTATCTTGCTGAACAAGGTAGGTATTGCCTATAAAATAAAACGCAGCTCATTCAGTTTTGAACATCCGAAAAACGCATCTCATTACGTGCAGTATTCCAGCAGCCTCTTCGATCAGAAACACGCAAGCTACCGTGAATTTTCAGGCAAGTTTGTCAGGTCCGACTGTGCAACAGTATTGAACGTTGTACCCTGGGAAACAGACGGCGAATCTGTTTTAAGGGAATCGTGTTAAACACGAGCCTCGTGCACGCCCTTTACTGCTTTTCTTTAATTAACGTTTAATAGTGTCTGTCTTCTTCTTCTACACCTTTTTGTCTGCGTTTATTTACTGTTTTTACATTCTGTTATTTAATAATTGTAATCTGATTTATTATTATAATAAAAAGTGTACACCGTTTCCCACAGTCTTAAAACAGATTCGGTTTAACCGAATTTAGAACACTTTGTTATAAAATCGGATTAATAATTAACAGGATTTTATAAACTGTTTTCTGTCGAAACCTTGTTGAGTTTCTTTGGAAATCAGTTTCTTTTAACAGATTTATACATACAGTTTGGATTGAACAGACTAACGTTTTTTTTAAAGCAGTTTATTATCAGTTTTAACGAAACCAAGATAGAGTTTCTATTAAACTGATTTACTCGATCCATCAAAACCAAGCTAGAGTTTTGTTGAATCAGATCTGGTACAAGTAGATACCATTTAAAACAGTTTGTTTAACTGTTTGTGTTTGATTTTTCAGGATGACAAACACGACTACCCCTCCTGTGACTACTACTGTGAACGTACCTGGTGCGCCAGTTACCAACACGGTTGCTAATCATGCTGAGAAACCAGAGAAATTCAATGGGCAGAATTTCAAGAGGTGGCAACAGAAGATGTTTTTCTATCTGACTACTTTGAACCTTGCGCGGTTCTTAAAAGAAAACCCACCTAACGTGGAACCTCCTGCAGAAGGTCAATCCTCTAATCAACAGGCTGTTCAAGCCTTGGAAGCATGGAAACATTCAGATTTTTTGTGTTACAATTATGTTCTGAATGGTTTGGTTGATTCTTTGTACAACGTGTACTGCAAGACCAAGACTGCCAAAGAATTATGGGAGTCATTGGAACGCAAGTACAAAACTGAGGATGCTGGTACAAAGAAGTTCGTGGTAGCTCGTTTTTTGGATTACAAGATGGTTGATTCAAAGAATGTGATAAGTCAGGTTCAAGATCTGCAGGTTCTGCTACACGACATTCATGCTGAGGGAATGACTTTGAGTGAAACTTTTCAAGTTGCTGCTATTATTGAAAAGTTACCTCCAAGCTGGGTAGTATTCAAGAACTACCTGAAGCATAAGCGAAAGGAGATGAGTGTTGAAGACTTGGTTTTTCGTCTTCGTATTGAAGAGGACAACAAGCTGGCTCAGAAAAACACATATACGCCTGATTCTGCAAAGGCAAATATGGTTGATCATGTTTCGTCATCTTCAAAGTCCAATGTCAAAGCTAAAGGCAAAGGAAAAGGAAAGAATGACAAGAAGGATAAAGGAAAGTCTGAGTACCTTGCTCCTAAAGTTGCAATTGTGAAACAGAAGTTCCAAGGGGTGTGTTTCAACTGTGACCAGCCAGGTCACCGTGCTGCTAATTGTAAGATGCCGAAGCGGGTGACTCCACGCCAGGATAATATGGTGAATGAAGATGTGGACATGATTGCTATGGTGTCTGATGTCATTGCCATGATCTCTGAAGTTAACCTGGTAGGTTCCAACAACAGGGAATGGTGGGTGGATACTGGGGCTACCCGTCATGTGTGTGCTGATAAGAGTATGTTTCACTCTTTCAGAGCGGTTGATAGTGGAGAGAAGCTGTACATGGGCAACTCTGCAACTGCTGAAATCAAGGGTGAAGGAGATGTAATCTTGAAGATGACATCCGAGAAAGAGCTCAAGTTGACTAATGTCTTGTATGTTCCAGAGATTCGCAAGAATCTTGTGTCTGGTTGGCTGTTGAACAAGTTTGGTTTTCGTCTTGTTTTTGAGTCTGATAAGTTTGTTCTTTCTAAGAATCAAGTTTATGTTGGTAGGGGATATGCCCTGAATGGTATGTTTAAACTCAATGTAATGGTTGTTAAGAATGCTATCAATAAAATGAATTCTTCTGCTTACTTGATTGAGTCTTCTAATATGTGGCATGGCCGTCTTGGACATGTAAATTTTAATTCAATGCGACGTTTGATTAAATTTAATTGCATACCTAATTTCCATATTGACTCAAAATATAAATGTGAAACTTGTGTTGAAGCCAAACTTACAAGAGCATCTTTCAAATCGGTTGAACGAAAAACCGAACCACTTGATATGATACACACTGACATATGTGATTTGAAATCACTACCCACAAAAGGTGGCAATAAGTACTTTATCACGTTTATTGATGATTGTACAAAGTATTGCTATGTTTACTTACTGAAAAGTAAAGATGAAGCTATAGACAAGTTTGTTCTATACAAAAACGAAGTTGAGAATCAACTTAGTAAGAAAATCAAGGTGGTCCGAAGTGATAGAGGAGGTGAATATGTGTCTCCATTCGCTGACCTATGTGCGAAACATGGAATTAGACACGAATTCACTGCTCCCTATTCACCTCAGCAGAACGGTATTGCCGAAAGGAAGAACCGTACCTTGAAACAAATGGTTAATGCCATGTTGATAAGTTCTGGTTTAAGCCAGGACATGTGGGGGGAAGCCATTTTAACGGCTACTTATCTTTTAAATAAGATACCTCGTAAGGAAAAAGAAGAGACCCCTTATGAATTATGGATGGGAAGAAAGCCATCATATCAGTACTTACGAGTGTGGGGGTGTCTAGCAAAGGTAGCTATACCGACTCCCAAGGCCCAAAAGATTGGACCTAAATCTGTGGATTGTATATTCATCGGATATGCTAAGAATAGCAGTGCTTATCCCTTCATTGTACATGATTCGAAAAATCCGGATATACAAAAGGGTACTTTAATGGAATCAAGGAATGCTTCATTCTTTGAAACTATATTTCCTTGTTTAACGAAGGAAACTGGAAGTTCATCTAGAATAGATGAAGAAGTTGTCCAAGATAAGAGACAACGAGATGATAATGATCTCCAAGATGAGAGACAAGATCAAACTGAGGAAGAAGAGGTTGAACCTAGAAGAAGCAAAAGGGCAAGAACCGAGAAATCGTTTGGACCCGATTTTGTTTCTTTTATGGTTGAAAACGAACCTACTTCATACCGAGAAGCGGTTACTTCCTCAGAAGGGCCTCAATGGAAAGAAGCCATTAAAAGTGAAATAGATTCTATTTTACAAAACCATACTTGGGAGCTCGTGGATTTACCTCGTGGTTGTAAACCACTAGGCTATAAATGGATCTTCAAGAAGAAGATGAAAGCCGATGGCACCATTGACAAGTATAAAGCAAGATTAGTAATCAAAGGATTTAGACAACGAGAAGGTATTGATTACTTTGATACATATTCGCCTGTTACGCGAATAACCTCGATTAGGATGATACTTGCTATTGCCGCTTTAAGAAATTTGGAAGTTCACCAAATGGATGTGAAAACGGCATTTCTAAACGGAGATTTAGAAGAAGAAATCTACATGAACCAACCTGAGGGTTTCATGGCTCCTGGACAAGAGAACAAAGTTTGTAGGTTTGTTAAGTCATTATATGGCTTAAAGCAAGCTCCCAAACAATGGCATCAAAAATTTGACCACGCCATGCTAGAGAGTGGATTCAAAATTAATGAATGCGACAAGTGTGTTTATGTCAAAGACACAAATAGTGGATATGTAATCTTGTGTTTATATGTTGATGATATGCTTATCGTTGGCAGTAACGAAAAGATGATCAAATCTACTAAAGACATGTTGAAATCAAAGTTTGACATGAAGGATATGGGTTTGGCTGATGTGATCCTTGGAATAAAGATCATACGAACTCAAAATGGACTTGTGTTAAGTCAAGCACATTATGTGGACAAAATTCTTAATACTCATAATGCGGGGGATTCCGGCCTAGCTAGAACTCCAATTGACACCAGCAAGCATCTATCTAAAAATAGAGGCTTAGGTGTTGCCCAATTAGAGTATTCAAGAATTATTGGCATGTTAATGTACTTAATGACATGTACCCGACCTGACTTAGCATATGCTGTTAGCAGGCTAAGTAGGTATACTAGTAACCCAAGCTATGCACATTGGGCAGCTATGACTAGGGTACTTCACTATTTGAGATACAGTCGTGATTATGGACTGCATTATGATCGATATCCAGCTGTTATCGAAGGATACAGTGATGCAAATTGGATATCTGACATAAAGGATTCTAGATCGACTAGTGGATATGTGTTTACATTAGGAGGAGCGGCTATATCTTGGAAGTCTTCCAAGCAAACTGTTATAGCTAAGTCCACGATGGAATCAGAATTTATCGCGTTAGATAAATGCGGACAAGAGGCGGAATGGCTACGTCAATTCGTAGAGGACATACCAAGGTGGCCTAAACCGGTAACGGCCATTAGTATACATTGTGATAGTCAATCGGCAATTGGCAGAGCTCATAGCATAATGTATAATGGAAAGTCCAGACATATCCGTTGTCGACATAATTCGATACGACAACTACTCTCAACAGGAGTTATCTCAATTGACTATGTGAAGTCAAAGGATAACATCGCGGATCCGCTTACGAAAGGCTTAAGCAGAGAGTTAGTTAGTAAGTTGTCTAAAGGAATGGGACTAAAGCCCTTGAAGGAATGAGTTTCTATGAAGGAAAACCTAACCCAGCTGACTGGAGATCCCAAGATCTGGGTTCAATAGGACAACCTAATCATAGAAATGTGGGGGAAGTCACGTCAATGTGGGGGAGTTACTAAATATTGTAACTTTCCTAGTCCATTCCTATAACAAATGTGACTTGTTGAGAGGTTAAACATATGGCTTTAATGATTCAGGATGAAATCATAAAGCAAAATGATTCAAGATGAAATCACAACACATATGTTTTTTAATGATTCAAGATGAAATCACCTATGTGAGAGAGAAGTGGGGTCGCTTCGAAGGGAAATGTGGGGGCGCAATTCCTAAGAGCTCTTGCAGAACCAGGCTAGTGTTCATGACCATAACGGACACGACTATGAGGACTTGACATTGTCAGGGAGAGTCTTGTGTGAAGTGTAATGTCGTCTACATAAATGGATGATGAGTTCAAGGACATCGTGTCTACTCAGATCTAGGAGACTAAGTGCATCTCACAAGGGAAGGTTCAAAGGGTTACACCTACCTATCCTATGCAAGACTTAACCGCAGAAAATTCACTGAAACTTTCGTGTGTTTTCGACCGATCTCCATTCATGTGGGGGATTGTTGGAAAAATGAGTTTTGCAAAGTGGTTTTTGCAAATTTTGGACATCATTTAATGTATGTATATGTTACATATATTTGTGTTGATTTGGGGGCATTTGGTTCTCCTCAAAGAGAGCTTCGCAACGAGCTAAAGTATGTCCAAATTGGAGTAGAAATGAATGAGATATCGTGTCTCAAAGTGAGACATAAAATCTGGAAAACTAAACTATCCCACATCGCCTAGAAGAGGAAGTGGTGACTAGTTTATAAGGAAATCATAATATTGGCTATCAAATTCCTTTGGTTGGTTATGCTCCCACTCCTACGTGCGCGCGCGCAGGGGGGGGGTGCAGAAAATGGGATTTCCGGGCTAAAATAAGTTCGAAGCTTCTGAACTCATGCGAGCCCGCGCGACCTGCGGACACGAATGCAGCTCCGAAATCTCGCCTACGCGGGTATCTTTTTGCTGTGAATTTCGTTTCCTTATTTGATAATATTTCAGAATATTCTGTAATCTATTTGAGGAATAGATTTAGACTTTGTGCTTAAGTCTTAACAGATATATGCAAATCGTGTTTTGATATAACAGATATGCATATTTTTTTTATTTTCTGGCGTATATTCTATCTTGCTGAACAAGGTAGGTATTGCCTATAAAATAAAACGCATCTCATTCAGTTTTGAACATCCGAAAAACGCATCTCATTACGTGCAGTATTCCAGCAGCCTCTTCGATCAGAAACACGCAAGCTGCCGTGAATTTTCAGGCAAGTTTGTCAGGTCCGACTGTGCAACAGTATTGAACGTTGTACCCTGGGAAACAGACGGCGAATCTGTTTTAAGAGAATCGTGTTAAACACGAGCCTCGTTCACGACCTTTACTGCTTTTCTTTAATTAACGTTTAATAGTGTATGTCTTCTTCTTCTACACCTTTCTGTCTACGTTTATTTACTGTTTTTACATTCTGTTATTTAATAATTGTAATCTGATTTATTATTATAATAAAAAGTGTACACCGTTTCCCACAACCATTCCATTTTATAGTGTATGGATATATTTATATTGGACAACACGTAGACATATATATGATGCATGCATGTTAACGTGTAATGGTATAATGACTTAATAATTGTATTAGTTACACGTATGAAACAAGATTTAATTATTAAGTATCCAGGGCCGTCTTGTGGATTTTAGTGGCCCCGTGCCATTACCATAAAAATGCCCTCAAACACACACATAATATACATATGTATAAGTAGTGCGTGAATTAATTAAGCTCGAGTCTCCTATTGTGGTTCATATATATAATAGAAGTGCATGAAATTTGGTGGCCCTCGTCAAGCGATGGCCCTGTGCAATCGCACCTCTTGCACTCCCCTAAAGCCGGCCCTCTTGCACTCCCCTAAAGCCGGCCCTGTAAATATCTAATGAGTAATGACAATGTACATAACTCATTTAGATACATGAATAGTTTTCTTTTAATATCTGTCTTAATTACTAATTAATGAACTTATTTATGAAAAGAAAATGAAAGATCAGCCAAAAACGTATCTCAACAATTACTTGGGTTACTTTAACATTACGTAACGAATAATTATAGAGTCAGCAATTACGCAATCAACAATTAGATACAATTTTAGGCTCACCATCACGATAACAACTCAACAATTTACTCAAACATTACACAAACAACAATATTATACAATTTGTGCAACGCACGAGTTCGTCATGCATCGTGATAATAACAATGAAATTTAACTACATTTACCCTTTTGTCACTCGCGACATCAACATTGTGGCAACTAACTATAAAATCCCCATTACATTAATCTCCATTATGAAAAGATCACATTAAACTAGAATTGGAAAAAAGGAAAAAGAAAAAGAAAAGTTAGTTACTTAAGTGATTCATGGGATTTATCGTATATCACGGATTTAATACTTAGGGTTTTCAAATGTTCTCCTTATGTTTTTTGCCCGTTTATGAATCTAGTTTTTTGGTTAATTTGGGTGGGTGGTTGTAGTCTCACGTACATGTGTGATATATTTTGTCAAATGGAGAACTAGTCCTTTTTTAGATGTGTTTGGCTCAAATGTTATATTACACTCGCTAGTATTATAGAAAAATGATTGAGATGTCTAAACTCATGCATAATTTTTATGCCTAAAAGTATGTGGCAATATCTCACTGGTTTATGATGAAATTGGTCCATCAATTCGACCAATGAAAAAGTGACACCCAAGTTAGGCATAAAGTTAAGTATGAGTTTAGACCTCTCAATCATTTCTCATTATTATATATGGTCTTAAATCTTTTGGTGATTGTTTACAAGTTTTTATTTAGTTGATTAAGAGCATTTTGATGGCTTTGGTGTTGGTGTAGTGTGGCATCACCACACTAGTCGTGGTTAGCCTCATCCAACGTAGGAGGGTTCATTGGTTTTATGTAATTATAGTAAGGTCTATGGTCTATGGTTTTGCTCTCTTTTTAACAGCATGTATGACACATATATTTGAATAGAGCAAGAGTAATGTTAGCGCTAAAATGATGAAAGGGAAAAGTAATTAACCAGTGATTTAAATTAGGAGTATCATTTTTATATTTTGTGTGCGTAAAATATATTTTCATTCTTATTAAACATTTTTTATTTTTATTTTATGAGTTATGCTATTTAGACCTACAACACAAGCCTAAATATATACCTAATGCATAAATCACTTGTACAATTACATTAAGTACTTTCTCTCTCTAAATACCCACCACCACCAATTTTTTAAATCAACCAATCAAATCATTAGGTTCATTTGTAGGCATCATTAGTAGGTCTAACAATCATTTTTCTTATTTTATATATAGTTTTTTTAACGTATGAATCTTACTTCATAAGATTAGTGTGCAATTAATCATAAAGATTTTTTTGGATAATATAATTAAACTATATTTAATACAATTAACTATCAAATATGTTTTAGTGTTCAGAAAAAATATTTACATAATATATGATATTACTTGTTTGAATCTATTTCATACATATAGAAAATTCAATTTGATAAGAGACGGAGACAATGGGCTAGTTGGGGTGCTTGACCCCCTCCAATGCGCTAAATCGTTTTATTATTTATCTTATAAAATTTAAGTATATAACCAACTATAGACAAATGACACCCCCTACACACAGCCACACCTACACACTCCTTTAAACGGAAAAACAATTAAAAGAAGCTTGACACCGTTTAATGCACAAAGATTTACATCTAATATTTTTTTATTAGTTGTTCAAGTGTTTTTCTTATCAAAATTAAGTTTGTAACCCCAACATATGTGATCATTAGAACATATCGTTTAAAGTTTTAGTTATATTACTTTGTTAGTTTGAGAAAAAATTTGGGCCTCTATTGCTAATTCCTGGCTCCGTCTTTGATTTGGACCATGACATTTTGGCAACAGTGTCAAATTTAAGACTTGGTCGCGTTTTTTGTCAATGTAAAGCATAATATGGTTATGGTTTGATCATGCGTATAAGATATATGGTCATTTGTTACGATCATCGTGGTGGTAGAAATTCTCACGCATCACCAAACGATATAATTCACCACCATCATTACACTCCCCTCTCCCTTATGCATGATAATTCACATTTTGAATTCAATTGGTCACCAAGATGACTTGACAAAAAAGAAGAGAGGGTGTGTTTGCGAGTGTTTGTGCGCATTTTTATATATAAAAAAATATTGTGTATGAGTAAGTGGTGAGTGGTGGTTATGAATGTATGCGTAATAAGTGATTGATAAGAAAGGAAGGATGACGTGACACTTAGACGGTGATGAGTAAAGGGGTTTTGATATGTGCCAACTTCATAGGGAGTTATCATAATAATTCATATTCGAATTAACCCGCTCTATATAAGTGTTAGACTGTTAGGGTATGTCTGGCAAAATGGGGCCGGAGGCTGAAAGCTGGAGCTTATATTTTTATAAAGTTATTTGACGAATTAGTTGTAGCTGAAGTTTATTAATGTAAATCGTATAAAAATATATCAAATCAGATATATTTGCAAGTTTTGTGTGATAATTCGCTATATTTTTTAAAGGCATTTAAGTGATTAACTACAAGGCCTATAAGCCCGTTTCAACTGACTTAGGCTTATGAAAGCAAACAAAACTTATTTTTATAAACCATCTTATTTTAAAAGCTTAAACCCATATAAACTTTGCACCAAACACAAACTTAATCATGATTTTTCTAGTAGACTAGCTTTGATATAATTAACTTCGCGGGTCTCTCTTAGTGGGGGTCTCGGGGCCTGCTCGTTTGGATGGTTTAATTCGAAAGTCGGATTTCAAGTGTGGTGCGGTGGTGCCGTTCTAAATAATAAAATAAATAAATAAATAAATAAAAACTTATGAGACATATGAAAAGAAATATATCATATGGTTTGAAATATCCATCAAACAACTTTGAATATCAGTCATTTCGGGTGCAACATGGTTTTCTTCTATCCATTCAGACTTGATACATATCCAAAAACTATAATACGTTTTCAAGCAAATAATTCCACTCGATTAAAATTGTCACATTGAGCATAACTAAAAAAGCAAATGGCTTTACTCGATCACAATCAAAATAATGTGATGAAAGTGAAACCTCATTTGCATGAAGTCAAATTACTTTGTTATTACGTCTTCAAATATTTTAATGGCTCTATTCAAGTACAGTAAATTCTGAAATTTCTTGGTTGGTTTGTTATGCTTCTTTTCTCTATAGTCTATAGCTTTAGAGAACTCTGGGCCTTTACAAAAAAAAAAAAAAAAAAAAAAAAAAACCTGAAGTCACAACCTACAGAGCATCAGCTAGCTCATTGAGAAAAAAAGACAGCAGGTTAAACATCAGCTCACATTCCAAAAATGCTCTAACCACAAAACACATTGCTTCACATAAGATTTATAAGAACTTCGTGTAAATGATACAAAGCCAAACGTTAAATTCCGTCAATCAAAAGCAATGCGAGCCTTGCACGTCAAACATACTACTAACAAACTGAAAGTTAAGTTCTCAGGAACATAAGGGAAGTCAAATTTGCTCGAGACAAGCAACAAGTAGGTGACTTCAAAGATTGGTCTTGTCAAGATCATCAAAATACGGATGTTCCATTGCTTTCTTGGCAGATATCCGTTTTGTTGGTTCATACTCCAACATTTGCTGCACAAACAGAACAGACAACACAAACTTATCATTATGTACAGAACATTAAACCAGTTAGATGAATTTACAGAAACAAGTAAAATATTTGAATTACCTTAAGGAGATTAAGCCCATCTTGATCCAGATTAGGGACACAGGTCGAAATTGGCCTAGGCTTCCATTGAGGAAACTCATGCCAGTTCTTGAAGTTACTCACTCCTGGCCATATCTCTTCATTGGGAGTACCCAACAACCTGAAAACACACGACGATAATCACGGTTTCGTAATACACAAGTTCAATAAACGACATTTGATACTTCATTACAGACACTGGTTTCAGTAAAGTACCTAAACATATGCAGCAACTGTTGAAGCTCTGAGTCTCCAGCAAATAAAGCATTAGTTGTAACTAGTTCAGCTACATATTTATAAGCAAACGACTCTATCAGAAACACATAACACAACTACAATAAACTCACCATAAACTAGACTTAACACATACCAAATATGCAGCCAACAGACCATATATCAACAGCAGTCGAGTAATTAGCAGCACCCAAAAGAACCTCAGGAGCCCTATACCAAAGAGTCAAAATCTGCAGCAATAAAAGTCACAACGAAAGCATTGATTAACAGTTCTTTTCAAGCGATTCACTGAATTGCCACAGTAGACATGATACTGTATATTAGTGATACCTTATGAGTATACTTCTTAAGTGGTACGGTAAAAGCTCGAGCAAGTCCAAGATCCACTAATTTTAGCATAAATGTCTTTCGGTCCATCAACAGATTATGCGGCTTAAGATCCCTTAGTCAAACAAATGACCGTAATGAGAACACAAATCTAAAATATTCTTTTCACGTTACAGAAAAAAGGCGATAAGATATAAGATATACCTATGCAATACACCGTGGGAATGACAAAAAGCAACTCCTTCACAAAGCTAGTACATCAAACTCTGCATCAAATTAATATCACAAAACAATTATATATATCGGCTGATAACAGAAATACCATAAAACCGTACGTCATATCAGTAAACTATTACCTTGACGACTTTGGGTTGAATGTTTTCACGAGTTTGACGAAATGATTTGATGAATTTCTTCAAATCAGTTTCCATATACTCAAACACCAAGTATAAAACCGTCTTCCCTTGTTTATTAACTCCTTGCTTCACATCAATCAGCCTATTTAACATCATAATCCTAATTTATCAATACAATTTCGATTCATTTACAAAACATCAATACAATCAGGCGTTAGGCAATTGTTATGATCACTAACTCATGATAATTTACTTCTAACATGATTAATAATACAAGCCCTAAATATTACAAAGAACAACACGAAACAGAATAACACATACTTGACGACATGAGGATCACGTGACAGAATACGCAAGATGGAGATCTCACGAAGAGTAGTAGGAGGGACGCCTTCTTCGTCTTCATGAAGTTTTGTTTTCTTAAGAGCGACTATTTTACCGGTGGCTTTTTCTCTCGCTTTGTACACTTTTCCGTATGTTCCTTCGCCGACTTTCTCGAGCTTTTCAAAGGCGTCCATTGCGTTTTTTTGGGGTTCCATTTTGGGTTTCTTTCGCTGGAAGTTTTGAGGGTTTGAATTTGAAATGAGGGGGGAAAGAGATGATGCGCTCTTTTTCATTGTTTAACGGAAACTATTTAAAAAAAAAAAAAAAAAATTGAATCAGTGGACCTTTTTGGGTGCTTTTATTAGTTTTGGTTTGTTGTAAGATTTTTCAAGTTGATTAAGCCCATCTGGTGGCGTTTCCAACGGAAAAATATCAATTTGGTTGTGCCCCAAAATATGTTGTAAAGATTTTTCTCATAAAAAGTTACTTTAATCAAAGATGTTAAAATAACTCGCGTCAACTCATAAGTTCAATGCTATAAACTCATAAGTTCAAACATATTAGCTTAACCAAACGCTCGATTGTGCTTACTTTTATTGTAAGTGCTATAAATAAGCTAAAACAAACACCCCTTTATTTCTCTCCTTATTTATAAGACTAGCAGGGTACCCGCGCGTTGCAACGGCGGATACCCTGAAATAATTTTTTTGATAAATAATGTATTTTAGTTTATTATGTTCTTTTTAACAATAAATTTATCGATATCAAGAATTTCGTATAGCCCGTGCCCGTTCGGGCTCGATCCCGTTTGCTCCGCGCTCGTTTGGTTGTGAAATTTTGTATAATGTGCTTTATTATTTGTAGTAGTGAAATTTAATGCAGGAATTGTGTTTAATTTGGTTGTACAATATGCTTGATAATTTGTATTTCTTATGTAAGATGTGTTTTAATAACTGTATTAATTGTATTTATTGATGAGTTAAATAATTGACTACATTAAATAGCATTAATGTGGTGTTTTGTTGTACACTATGCTTCTTGTCTTGTACGTCTGAAAATTATGTGCATTAAAGTGTTGTAAAATATGTTTCTTTTCTTGTAAGTATTAGTCATTATAGTCATTAATAACATTGACCACTTTAATAACATTAATGTTGTAAGTCTGAAAATTACATCATGCTTATTTTGTTGTACATTGTGATTATTTTGTTGTACACTGTGCTTATTTTGTTGTAAATTTGAAAATTGGTTGCAGCTATTGTACATTGTGCTTAAATGGTTGTAATTTTTGATGAATGTGTGTTCTTAATAGGATTAATGTTGTTTGATATAATTTTGGTATTAAAATGACACCACGTTTTATTTTGTTGTACAATATGCTTACTTATTGTAATTCTGAAAATTGGGTGTATTAAAGTGTTGTAAACCCTGCTTAATTTCTTATACGTCTTAAAATTAAGAGTGAGGTGTCTTCGTGCATTGTAAGTATTATAGATTATAGATATAGATATAGATAATCTAAAGATGTATTACTATTTCCTTTCTTATGTAACTAACTATTTTTTTCTATTAAATAATCGAAGTCGACGCGTCCTCCATTATTAACAAACCTTTTCTAAAATAACTAACTTCAAACTGTTACGTCGTGCCAGCACTGAAACCATGGAATCGGGTTAAAATCCCATGATCCTTATGATTTCTCAGTGCCACAATTTATGCTACTAGTTACATAGGTCATAAAAGTTATAAAGATATACTACAAAATACAAATGAAACACTAGTGGTAACTGTAAATGAGAATGATAGCGCCGAGACAAAGTAGAATACAGTAGACTTGCTTTAAGAATTTGCTTGTTTACCCTCCATTTCAGTGCATTATTTTTTATCTCATATCATAAGGGTGGTGGCAGTCGACTCGGTTTGGCCTTCGGCATGGACCATACCGAGTGGTGTGTGTTTTGCCTCTTGCTCGGTGTTACTCGGTATGGAGGATAGGATCACCAATTCGGCAAAGATCCCCGAATTGGTATGAAGCTTATTTTCGAACGTTGAACAATAAAGTAACACTTTGACTAAAAAATGTATACGTTGGATATTTAAAAAACTAGCCTTTTGGCTTTAAAACAAAAAAAAAAAAAAAAAAAAAAAAAAAAATTTACTCCCCTCTATAAATTACCAACATCAATCCAATTTTCTAACACAATTTAAATCTCATCTCTTTACTCTATTAAAAAACAATCTCATGGATCCAAGAAAAGGTGCTTCATCATCCAAAGGACGTGGACGAGGTTCTCGTTCCGTTCGTCCACAAATTCAATCACAACCTGATGCATACGTTCCCCAAATGAGTCCTCCTCAATATTATCCTCAAATGACTTCTCCCCCGTACTTTCAACCACAATATTTTCATCAACCACCACCATTGACTCCAACTCAATACACGATATCTCCAACAAGTGACTTAAAAAAAAATGTTATGTTTTTATTAAATTGTTTAATATAATTTAAAAAAAAAAATGGGTAATGAGTTAGGCATGGTTGCCACTAAAAATCTATTGTTAGGTATGAGATTGGTATGAGGTGAGTTGGCGGGATATTATCGGTAGATGACTAGGCATGAAAAAAAGTGATAGGCATGACTGCCACCACCCTAACATAAAAAGCATTTCAATAGCTTTGCATTGCATTAAATTGGTGAACTTGAATTGATGTTAGGGTGTTTGGATATTAGCTTATTTAAAAATGGGCTTATGAATTTATGTTGTTTTAAAAAACATAACATAGAAACAATGTTTGGGTTAGCTTATGATGTTTCAAGACGTAAACATGTGATAAGTTTTAAGGCTATCACGAAGCAAAAAAGATACAGGATTATGAAATTTGAAACATATACCATACAAAATACCTGGAATTACGGTGGAACATGTGATTGTTACTGAGGTTCCCCCTAAAAAAGCCACTAAAAGAGTCCACGTGAATATGGCTTAGAAAACCCAGCTCATTTGCCCAAACATGAGCCTATAAGCTTAAGCTGAATGGATATATCATCATATATCCAATCACAAAAACGGCTTATTGTTAGTTCAAACTGTTATAAGCTCATAAGCTGTGACCCATAAGCCAATCCAAACATATCAACCATCAACTGAACATAAAACTCATACCACTTAGTAAACATTCAAAGTGAAGAATTAAAAATTAGGTTAAAAAGCAAGGATGCACCATGTGACATGGTTTATAGTTTTGCTCAAGGGATACCTATAGTTTTTACTCTCGTGTGTCGAGTTAGATGAAAGATAAAGAAAAATGCAGAACTGCCAAGCACATGAGAATTATAATTTCCAGTTAAAGAACTGCAATCACAACATACCACGATTACATGAATACAAGTTCAAATAGTCAAATTCCTAAAACATCCCATCGTACTCTCAAGTTTTCCCAAAGATTTTTATTCTCTGAACTAAAATCTTTGCCATCGAACTACCCAGACATCCGAAGTTAATTTCCAGCACAGAAAAGGGTCAAATTTGCTCGAGACAAGCAACACGTTTGCATTTCAAAGATAGGTCTTGTCAAGATCATTAAAGTATGGATGCTCCATTGCTTTCTTGGCAGAAATCCTTCTTGATGGCTCATACTCGAACATTTTCTACACAAGACACAATCATTCAGCGAATATACAAAATCAATCGCATATACAATTGTTACAAATTGAGTTTATTGTTTACCGCAAGGAGATCAAGTCCCTCTTTATCCAGATTTGGGACACATGTGGAAATCGACTTAGGTTTCCACTGAGGATACTCATGCCAGTCCTTGTGCTTGCTCACTCCTGGCCAAATTTCTTCATTGGGTGTACCCAACAACCTGATCAAACGCAACGGAAACTTTAAGCAATGTGAAACTATATCCCATATAAAAAGTTATGAGGTACATACCTGAAAATATGCAGCAATTGTTGAAGTTCAGAGTCTCCAGCAAATATGGCTGTGTTTGTCACTAGTTCAGCTACAAATTTAACAAAAAATGATTCAGATCATCAAACTCCCTACACAAGTCAAACTACGATAAGCAATTATAAACTAGGCGAAGGACTGGAAGTGGTACCAAATATGCAGCCAACAGACCACATGTCAACAGCAGTCGAGTAATGGGTTGCACCCAAAAGGACCTCTGGAGCCCTATACCAAAGAGTCAAAATCTGAAGTAACAGAACTTAAAAGTTAGTACCAAATCGTCTGTTTAACAAATTTTAAAAATCGTCACACTAGGATTTATACCTCATGAGTGTATTTCTTAATTGGTAAAGTAAAAGCTCGAGCAAGTCCAAGATCCGCTATCTTAAGCATCAGCGTCTTCCTATCCATCAAGAGATTGTGGGGCTTAAGATCCCTGTGCAAAACACCGTGGGCGTGACAGAACGCAACACCTTTGCAAAGCTGGTACATCAAACTCTACAAACAAGCACCACAAACAACTTTAGCAAACAAAAAAAATACCCGAAACAATATTTATAAACTTATAAACACACAAAAAACGCTTGTACCTTGACGATTTTTGGTGGAATGTTATCACCAGTTGATCGATACGATCTAATGAACTTCTTCACATCAGTCTCCATATACTCAAATACCAAGTAAAGAACTGTATTTCCGCTTTTATTCACTCCTTGTTTCACATCCATCAGCCTATTTACCAACAACAATCATATCAATCAACACCATTTCAAATCAATAAAAATCTACCCCCATTCATCCAAATAATATCGTCAGTTCGTAACCTTATGAATCATAAGAATTCATCAGTCGAACCCTAATTACACTAACCTATAACCATAAAAACCCTAATTAGACTGTTAAATACGACTAAATCGAAACAATCTTACACAATCATAAAACCCTCCCAAATTCATCGATAAAAACACATCAAATCAATAAAAGTCATGGGTCGGATACTAATTAACCAATCAAACCCTAATTAGACTGTTATAACGATCTAAATCGGAACAATCATATCGGGATCTATATAAGCCCTAAATCTTATTATCAAACCCTAACAACAAAATAATAATAACAGTTATAAAAAAATATAATGAAATTGAATAATACATACTTAACAACATGAGGATCACGAGACAGCATACGCAAGATGGAGATCTCGCGAAGAGTAGTCGGAGGGACGCCTTCTTCGTCTTCATGAAGTTTTGTTTTCTTAAGAGCGACTATTTTACCGGTGGCCTTTTCTCTCGCTTTGTACACTTTGCCGTATGTTCCTTCGCCCACTTTTTCAAGTTTTTCGAATGCTTCCATTGCGGTTTTTGTCGATTCCATTTTATTTTTATTCAAGTGATTGAAATGAAGAAGAAGAAAGGGGTGGGTTTTGTTTATATAGCCGTTTGGAGGACGCTCTTGTTTGTTATTCGTTGTGTAACGGCTCACTGTGATTTTGAATTTTGAATTTTTGGGGATTCTATTTTTCATATTTGCTACCCCTATACTTTGCTCCATTTGTCAAATAGGATATAACAATATATTAAAGCGAAAATTACACGAGTGAACCGTCAAAGACCACCTTCTTAAAACGAGGACTACTTTTTGATCAATTACGAAATTGGTCCCGTAACTCGCGTAGAATATTTGGCGAGTTACACGTGTTACATACGGCTAGGAACATTCCATGTAAAACAAAAGAGTATTATAATTTCCATGTCATAACTCGTGAAGTTGTATAAGCGAGTTACACGAGTAACATTAATGTCGCCTTAGGAAGAAAGATGAAAAAAAGAGAATTTTAGTTGATTTTCGTATAAAGCATTAATGTTTGAAAATCAACAAGAGTTATCTATATGTAATTGCAATGTTTGGCTTTATAGAAGAAAGAAGATAACTTAATAAAGCATTAATGTTTTTTCATTAAAATAGAAATAAAAAGTACAATACGAAAAAATAAATACGACATCACGGGGTTTTTTGAATGATATTTATAATGAAGCCAAAATGAAATGAAGGACGAAGATCATTTCATTTGCCTTCATATAAATATCCTTAAAAAAAACCTCGTGATAAAGTACGACAAAAAATACGACATTGAAATAAAAAGACAAATTACGATACGATACGAAAACATATATCATCCTATTTGTTTTCATTGTGCATCTAACGGGTTTTATGACTGATATTATCTTGTTATTCTGACACACAATTTCACAACGTTTTCTAAATCTCGTAATCTTTCAAGCCTTCATCGTCCAAAAATTTGTCAGAAAAGATTACGAGATTAAGAAAACATTGTGGATTTTTGTCTGTCAGAAATACAAGATAATATAAGTCACAAAATCCGTTAGATGCATAATGAAAACAAATAGGATGATACGTGTTTTCGTATCGTATCATAAATTGTATTTTTATTTTAATGCCGTTTTTTTCGTATTTTATCACAGGGTTTGTGTAACATATTGGATTTCACATACACACCAAACCAAACACAAAGTAGGCGTACATAGAGTTCTAGAGAGAGAAAGTTAGAGGTTTATGGAACTTTAGTGAGAGAAATAAAAGTCTTATTATGAGCTCCAACTCTCTACCTTGGAAGGTAGAGAGTATTTATAGTCTTTACATAAATCGCCACCTATCGGGCTGTGGATCAGGCATACAGTGGGTAAAGACCCGTCCGTCCTCCACGGTGTTACTTAAACTAAAAACTACTTAACTTATAATAATCTACGACTACGAGCTTTCTAACGATTACATATACTTGAGGTGACCGACTCTTTAATACTTGGATTTACTAAATCCTAACAATCTCCCCCTAAGGGAGGTCACCTCAAAATCACCTCAAACATACAAAGAATACAAACAGAGTTTACATAAAGATTGTTCTTGCATTCTTGTTACTGTTCTTTGCTCTAAAGCCCGTAGTCATTGATTCTTCATTGATGCATGTTTGGATAATCCAAGTGGAGGTCTTTTTACTGATCCACGTGATAATAATTTTGAGCCAGCTATTGAGATCATCATCTAACAAAAATCTCTGAGACATCCATTGTGGTGTTGGTATTATGTGATGTTGTGACTTTCGGACCGACATGCTCACATTCTGGATCATGAAATCTTCTCATCAGAGTAGCGGAAGCTTTTGTTGATTCATGATATTGGCAGCAGCGTAGCAGAAGCATGGAGTGAAAATATCAGAGTCATTGATGCACTAATCATGATTTCTTTTGAGATGAATGTGTTAAGTGAGCATGCGGCTATGGATTGACCGCTTCATTCTGATCAGCTGCAAACGTAGGGCGTACCTGCATACAACAATTAGCAATAAATCGTACGAAAGTGTCTTTGATCACTTTCGTTGAATTGAGGTACACGGCCCACGGTTCCCCGTTGATCAGTACAAGTACTGCCTGTGATCAGGTATAATTCCGAAGAATTTCCTTGACAGGGTTTCGCAGCTGCTCTAGCTGTTCTCAAACCGGAACGTCTCAAAGAAGACAACTCGGAGTGAGTGAACCAGCGAATAGAGATTCACTGATTGATGAAAAGATATTTGAAAAACAATCGTGTATTGCTCAATAGAAATTGTTTTTGCAATACAACGAAGGTTTTAATGAAAATCAATTATCAATCATAAAACACCTTTTGATTTGAAATATTCGTACACGGTCGATGTGCTAAGGAGAAGAGTTTTTTTAAGCACAATGACCGGTTTTTCAAAGGTATCCGTTAATCCATAACCTGAACCAGGATTGATTCAAAAGATTGAATCGCTCCATTGTTTCTGTTCAGTTGTCACATGGTTGATCTATTGAATAGATCTCACATGCCACCTACCAGGAGCTTGTTTGATGTTGGCTCCAGAAGGCTTTCCATCTTCATTGAAAATATTTTTACATATCACTCGGATGTTCTGGCAATATGATCCGCTCCCAAACAGTCAAGTTTTCTCACACAAGCCGGCCACTTGTGAATGGCCGACCGTAAGAAACTTAAAACGGTTCAGAAACGAACTCAATGAAGATCAGGGGAGTATAGTGTTTCCCCGGGTCGTTATGTCCCAGCGAGCTATGCAATGGATCACCAAACGAATAGTGATCGAGAGATTTGAACGGAAAAGAAGGATCTGATTTATTATAACTAAGGAAAAGGACATAAACTACAAGGGCTTAAATGCAAATTAAAGAAAGTTAAAAAGATAAAAAATATTAAATAAACGCTATCACTATTTTTTAAAATTGATGAACGTTTAAAACTTAAAACTTACGTTTAAATAAAAATTACGTAAACGTACAAAATAAAAAGTGAAATCTAAAAAATAAAAGTCCTAAAAATATGAAAATGACATTTTTACAAACCTAATGATAAAAGAAAATTTATAGAAAAAGAAAATTATTTTTACAACTATTTAATTAATTATTATTAATTAAACACTAATTTTAACTAATAAATAATAGCTTATAATACAAGAAAATATGAAATAAAGCTAGAAAAATAAAATTAAGACTTAGAAAAATCTAAAATATCAAAAGAGAATTTTCAAAACTATTTTTGTATTTTTCTGAATATTTTTCTATTTTTTATGAATTAAAAACTATTAAAAACTAATTAAATTATTTAAAAATACAAATTTAACTAAGAAAAATATGGAAAAATATTTTTTTGGCTTTTTATATATATCTTAACTTAAGAAAAATGAAAAATTATTTTTTTGAACCTTTTCTGAATTTTTTGTATTAAATGCTAATTAAAAATGCTTAAAAACTAATTTAAATCAAGAAAAATAGCAAACAAGCTAGGAAAAATCTGAAAATTTCAGGAAAACTCTAAAATATTATGAGGAATCTAGGAAAAATAGAAAAACAGGGTGCTGTGTGGAGGAAATTGAAACTGCTATTGCAAGTGCTTGTGAATAAGCATTTGAATAAGCCAAAGGGACACAACAAGCCACCAACTGAAAACAGGAACTTGGATAAGCTAAAAGAACCTAAATGCAATAGAAAACAACAAACCTAAACCACTGGATTGCAAGATACAAAGATTTGGTTGATTTGATATTATAAGCTAAAACAGTTTTCAGTGGTCTACTTTGAGCCAAAGAATAAGCACTCAAATAAGCTAGAAACCAAAAACAAAATAAGGAGACCTAAACTAGACCTAGCTGGGACCTTGTAAACCAAAGTGGAGACCTAGATGAGCTCAAATGAGCTTTGTACAAGCTCTGCAAAACCTGCATAACCCCTGTGCAGACTTAATGCCCTGCACAGGGCATTTAGTCCCATTTTGACAAGCTCATATGAAGCTTCTAAAAATTTGATAAAAATCTGAAAAAATGCTAATAAGAAACAAGACCAGCTGAAGTATTTGAACCCACAATTTCACTTAGATTGGCTCAGAAATGAGTCCATGAAAATTCCTTCTAGGTTGGATGAAAACTAGAATTTTGCATTTTTGACTTTTGAAGCAAACATGAAAAGTTGACTTTAATGAGATTTGATCTAGATTTAAGGACTGAAATAGATGTATAATGATGAAATGAAGCTAATGTAACCTAACTCTATGGATTTTAAACACAAAATGAGCTTTTGATATTTCAAAATCACAACAGATTAGCTATAAGACAGTTTAAAAGTGAAAGTTGACTATAGTGGGTTGCAGACACAATTTGATGACTCAAATGAGTTCAAATGAGCTACAAAAGCTTGAACCAACAAGAACCTATCACTGCAATGACCTTAAAGACAGATAGTGCAGCAATTCCAAACACCCTTTTAATACTGATAATGAGATTAAATCTGAGCTAAACTCCTAACTAGCTAACACTTTTGATCAAACTGAACTTAAATATCCTAAATACAACTAAATAAACTAATTTAAACTAATGGTGACCACAGATACTCCTACAAGGACAGTATGCAAAATGGATTGAAAGTTGAAAATGAGATACTTACTTACATAGGTTCAGCTGTTATGCAGGATAGAACCAAACCCCAAGACCACTCTAACCTAATCTATTTAAACCCCTCCAACTGCTCTGCATCACACAAACCATTTCCAATTTCATTTAAACTCACAGTTGACTTTCTTTGACCATTTCACAAATTTGCTTAAAACTGATAAGCAAGCTTACCCAAGGTTAAAATAAGCTTAAATAAGCTTATTTGATTTTAACTTAAGCTTATGAGAAGCTTTGGACATAAAATTTAAAACTGAAAATTTCCAAAGTAAGCTATAAACTTGGAATTTATATAAAGACTTGAATTGAAACTCAAAAGCACATACAATGATGTTTTCACTTACATGTGATACATTGAAACTAAAATTACAACATTTTAACTAAAACTAAAACATTTAATTAAAAAACGACATTAAAGAAAAAAGATAAAACTAGCTACTCCCTCTTCAAGCTTCTCCTCCTTCCTTTTATAGTTCCAAATGCTTCTCTCACATCTTCTGAGTGAATCCCACTTGAAATCAAGACCATTGGTTAGCTAGAAGAGATATTGGCCATAGGATCACTTTTTGGCGGGAAAGGACTTTTGACAGTTGTGGGTTGAGTGTTTTGGAGAAGGGTGCATTTAATGTGTTTTGGAGGGAGGTGGAGGTGGAGGGAACAAGATAGGATAAGGTGAGGAGGGGGGGTTGAGTGTGAGCAGGCAATTGCAGAAGAAGCAGTTGGGAAGAAGGGATTTTGGCGCGTGTGTTAGTTTTGACCAGGATTTGACTTGGTTAAATATAAAAGGGGGGTCCAATATGGCAGGGGTCACAGGAAAAGGCAGGGTCCAAAATGGATATTGACAAGGGTCCAATAGGTTGTGAAGGGTTTAATAACATAGGGACCTAATGTGTAAATTCTGAAATTCAAGGGACCATAGCTGTCATTTATGCAAAGTTTCCCAAGGGACTAAAAGTGACAATCTCAAAGAGTACAAGGACCAAACTTGCCATTTTCCAATTTTCCAAGGGCCATTTTTGCCAATTTTCAAATTTGAAGGACCAATTTTGTAATTTTCTCAAACTTTTGATATTTTTCACCAAAGGACTAAATTTGACAACTTATGATTTTAAAAGGACCTTTGGTGAGTTTTCTTTTGAAATTATGTGCTCAGGGACTATTTTTGACAATTTTTGAAACTTGGGGGACTGAAACTGCCAATTATGCAAACTTAGCTCATTTTTCATCTTGATTTTGAACATTTTGCATCTGAAACATATAAAATGCCATTTTGAGATATTTTCAGTATTTTGATGCATTTCTGAGCATTTTTAAACGTTTTGCAGTTCAGATTGACCCAAAAATGATGAGTATTTACACACTCATCACAATACCACAAGGATAATGCGTATGACTCAAGATATAATCTCTCTTTCCACATTGTGTGAAGCAGAGAGTCTTCATTGAAAGTGTCATAATGAGATTTATTGATGATCTCGTGGCTCTAGACTCAATTTGTGCATATTTGGATCCTATATCGGAGACTAGGGAGAGGGTCTCCTTCTTCAATATCAACAATCTCTAAGAGAAAGTCGATAGATAATGTCGGTTCCCCGTGAGAATGAAACAAGTCCTTTAAAGAGGAACTTAAGTGGTTTGGGAAGTTGAAGTGCAGTGTGTCACTGGGTCCATGACGTCTTGTCTTCAATACCGATGTTACCTTGGTAACCACCAGTAGCATATGAATTGAACCCGGTATCTGCCCTAAGGTTGAGTAAATGGAGGGCTATTTGTTTTCACCCTTTTCTTATTCAATTTTTTCATTCTTCAACCCCTTCAGTGCTTACCGAGACATCATAGGTAGAACTTTGTTGGGTTTATTCCAGTACTAGCTCAATTTCAGTCAGCACTCTTCCCATATCTCAATTTTTCTCCTTTTATCATCATACCTAAGGACTTCTACACTAACTAGTGGATTGTCCCTGGGTAGATCCCTCCGGTTCTGGCGGATCATGGGAACAAATACCTAACCTTATCATCCTTATATCACCATACATAAAGTAAAGTTGGTCGGTCTATTTGGTATTGTTCATCTGCCATTGGAACCAATTGAAAACCATTTGAAAATCAATCCAGATACTTGTGATATATTATCAAAGCATTTTGTACCTGAATTGTTTTTGATATTTTTAGAATAAGGGCTCCCCCTCAACATGTGCATCAAGTGTTTGAAATCGTTTTGCACAAGGAGGCAAGAGAAAGAGTTAACTTCTTTGATTACCATTTTCTAAAAAATATCAACATCACTTCCCAAATCAAATCTAGTAAATAAAGCATTTTGGGAAAGGATGAGGTTTTCATAAGCTTGCTCCCCCTCAATATGTGCATAGATATTTGAAAATGTTTTGCACATATTAGGAAAAGGCTGCACATTGAGATAAATTGATCACGTTTCAAATATTTGTGGTTTAAGATAGATGCTCCCCCTCAACATGTGCATGGAAAATTTGAAATCTTTTGGCACATGTGGGAAGGAGAGCTTGTACATCCTTATAAAACCATTTACCGAATTATCAGATTAAATCCAATTTAAATAACAAATTCTCCCCCGATCACAATTATCAAATCATTTGAGATTTGTGATCTCTGTAGATTTAAATTGATTTTGAAAGCTTTTAAGGAGAATTGTGACTTGATTATGAAAATATTTTAACTGATAAGGATCGGATTTATAGACTTTAAACTCCATTGAATAAACATGCATGATTATCTTTTGAAAAACAATTTTATGACAAATAACTTTTTGATTTAATTGAAATCATTCTCCCCCTCAATCAATGACATAAGTTGTTGATTGAGAGATAGATATTTTGACAAACTTGTAAGTACAGATGATTATCAAAAATAGAGTCCGAGTTATTTTTCAAAACAACTAGTTTTCATTAGATAGTAAGAATTAGTTTTAAAGAATCAGAGCAAGGAATTTGAAAACCAAGATAAAACATGGCTCTGTTCTTTATTTGAAAAGTGGGTTACTGCCTGAAATGACAATAAACCAACGTTTCTCTTTCTCCCAAAAATATTATTTTTTGATTTTTTTTTTATAAAAATTCGAACAACATCTAAAGTCCCGTGTCATTCTTTGAATGACAACAACAAGACCGTAGATATTATCGAATCGAGAAAAACATGACAAAATGACAATAATTTTTGAAGATTTTTCGAATTTTTCAAATTTTTATGGATTTTTAAAGTTTTATATTTTTCTATTTGATTTTTTTAAGGTTTTATAATTTTGTATTTTCTTTTTCGAAAAAATATTTACAGGGGATAGATGAAGAAACCTTTTACTCCTCTTCTTCCTCTTGAAGACGTTTGAGAGTTTCTGGTTGTAGGCTCTTAAGGCCCAGTCGTGGAATAATAAACTCAAAACGTTCTCTAGGAAGAGCTTTGGTGAAGATGTCTGCTAACTGGTATTCAGTCCTCACAAAGTAAAGTTCCACCACACCGTTTTCAACTTGCTCCCTGATGAAATGATGTCGAATGTCGATGTGCTTTGCTCTTGAGTGTTGTACGTTGTTGCATGAGAGAGCAATAGCACTTTTATTATCACAGTACAGAGGGATTTTGTTGAACTCAAAGCCATAGTCAGATAATTAGGATCTCATCCATAGGATTTGAGCACAACAAGATGACATGGCTATGTATTCCGCCTTTGTAGAGGAAATAGAAGTACTAATTTGCTTCTTTGAAGACCAGCTCACAAGCTTATCACCCAAAAACTGAGCACCTCTAGAAGTACTTCGACGAGTATCTTGACATCCTGCATGATCAGCATCTGCATAGGCTGTTAGTGACATACCGGTGTCTTTCGGGTACCAAAGTCCCATATTGATGGTTCCTTGGAGATACCGAAAGACCCGTTTAACCGCTTCAAGGTGCTTTTTAGTAGGCTTAGCCTGGTATCTAGCACACATGCAAATAGCGAACAAGATGTCTGGTCTACTAGCTGTGAGGTACATCAGGGATCCAATCATACTACGATATTTCGTTTGGTCTATCATGATCCCTGAGTGGTCCTCATCTAGTTTTGTACGTTCAATCATGGGAGTGTCAACAGGGTCACTAGAATCGAATCCAAATTTCTTTAAAATCTCATTTGCATATTTAGATTGATTTATGAAAATGCCTCCGGGACTTTGTGAAATTTGTAATCCCAAGAAAAATGACATTTGTCCCATCATCGACATTTGAAATTTTGAACCCATTTCATTAGAAAAACGGTCACACATTGGGGTCAGTCGAGGCAAAGATGATTTCATCAACATAAATTTGAACGTGAATTAAATGTTTGCCTGACTTTCTGGTGAACAATGTAGGATCAACTGCTCCTTTGCTGAAACCGGTAGATAGAAGAAACTTTGATAGCGTATCATACCATGCCCTTGGAGCTTTCTTTAAACCGTACAGAGCCTTTTTCAAATGATAGACGTGTGTAGGATGCTCTGGATTCACAAAGCCTTCGGGTTGGCTGACGTAGACGACTTCTTTAAGATCTCCGTTCAGAAATGTTGTCTTTACATCCATCTGATAGACTACCATGTTCTTACTGGCGGCATTAGCCAAAAAGATTCTGATTGCCTCGATACGAGCAACAGGAGCAAATGATTCTTCAAAGTCAATACCCTCCTCTTGACGGTAACCTTTAGCAACCAATCGAGCCTTGTTCTTTAGGACATCACCATGCTCATCAAGTTTCACTTTGAAGATCCATTTTAGAGCAATGATCATAGCACAATCTGGAGCAGGTACTAATTCCCATACATCAAATCGATCAAACTCATGAATTTCTTCTTGCATGGCATTGAACCATCTGTCTTCATTCATGGCAGTTTTAACATCTTTTGGTTCAATCTTAGAGAGTACGGAGTTGAAGAAGCACCATAAGGCATCGGTTGCAAGTTGTTTCCGTGTTGATACTGGACGAGAGGGATTTCCAATGATGTTGTCTAATGGATGATCGTGAGTCCATTTTCTAAGGTGATCATGTGGCAGTTGTTGAGGGACTGAGGTAGCAGAGTCGATGTCTCCTGAAGAAGATGGTTTTGATGATGATTCAGGAGCAAATATGTTTTCAAATGGAGCATCTTCAGGAGTAGCAAAGGGATTAACTTCATCATTGATGCCAGAAACAGTTCCATGATGTACGTTCGAAGATTGATGATTTGTTGATGAGACTGAGTTATCAGCAGCAGGCGCTTCTTGACTTAATGATATTGAGACTGAAGGATTGACTTCATTCTCAGGGATATGAGCAGCCTCTGTTGTGGGAATTAACAGTTCATTAGCACTTGGCTCATAGAGTTCATCAAACATAGGATCAAACAATTTCTTTAAATCATCTTCAGATGGAGGTACATATGGAGTTGCTGGAGAAGAATTTGGTACAAGGGATGAACCAATGGGACTGTTTTGAAGTGCGGGTCCTGAACTGGATTGTCCAGGAGCCATTTGACCGGTCAGCTCATCAAACGTAACGTGAATTGTTTCCATGATATCTCGGGTTCTCTTATTGTAGATTCGGTAACCTTTTCTGTTTGGTGCATAGCCTACAAATACTCCAATGTCTGCTTTGGCTCTCAGTTTTCCTAAATCTTGACCATCATTAGTTGGATAACATAAAGCACCAAACACACGAAGGTATGATAGATCAGGTTTTCGATTGTGGACAAGTTCGAATGGAGTCTTTCCATGAGATGTGTGAATTAGAGATCTATTTTGAGTGTAACAAGCAGTGGCAATAGCTTCAGCCCATAGAAACATTGGAACCTTTGAGTAGATCAGCATTGTCCTTGCAGCTTCTACAAGAGTTCGGTTTCGTCTTTCAACTACACCGTTCTGTTGAGGAGTTCGAGGAACACTTCTTTGAGGACTGATTCCAACATTTTCATAAAATTCATTGAGTACTTTATTAACAAACTCAGTTCCATTGTCAGTTTGGACGATTCGAACTGTTTTGTTGAGTCTGATCTGAAGTTGTTTAATAAGTTAATGATGACATCTGGAGTTTCGTCCTTTGTCCTCAAAAACATAACCCAAGTGAATCGGGAGTAGTCATCAACCACTACTAACACATATCTCTTCCCATTAATAGTTTGCACTCTCATTGGACCGCACAGATCTATTTAAGGGTATGAAGAACTTCCATTACAGAGTTTGTGGGTTTTGGTTTGTGGGCATATTTCGTGCTTTTTCCCAATTGACAAGCTGAGCAAAGATGATCTTTTTCATATTTTAATCTGGGTAATCCTCTGACTAGATCCTTTCTGGAAAGGTTGTTTATGGTACCAAAGTTTAAGTGATTGAGACGATGATGCCATAACCAAGACTTTGTTTTAGAAGCATTTGACAGCAAGCAGATTGGAGAGGACTTCATCATGTCATCGATAGAGATGGTGTATAGGTTTGAACCTCGGGGTACCTCTTAACAATTCTACACCATCAAGTTCTCTAACGAAACAAGTATGTTTTCTAAATGCTACTTCTAGATCGGAATCACAGAATTGACCAACAGAGAACAAATTATGACCAAGACCTTCCACATAATATACCCTGGAAATTACACTTTTACCAACCACATAATCTCCATAACCCATGATAGCTCCAAAATGGTCGTTCCCGAATCTAACTGTCCCGATGAATTTAATCACGAAGTTTATGAGCCGCGACCGGTCGCCAGTCATATGCTTTGAATAGCCTGAGTCCAGGTACCACAAAACGATTTGAACGATCTGCAGTTGAACACAGACAAGAATGGATAACTGGATATTTGGGATCCCCATGCAAGAATGGGTTCCATTTGGTTAGTAACAGTGATTGGAACACCCACATCAGAAATAGAAACATTCATATCAGAAATTGAATCAATGGAGTTACTATGAATAGATGCAGTACTAGTGTCCGTATTTGCCCTATTTAAAGTATGTTTACTTTTTAAGGGAATAGTTCTACCAGTAGGCATCCATTTTCTAATGGGCATTGTCTGATTAACCTTATGGCCAACAGGTATCCATTGATAACCTATCTTACTAAATGTTTTTCCTGTGGGCTTCCACTGTTTTCTAACTTTCTTTAGCCTTTGCCTTTTTGCCTTCTTAGCATGATATTTTGCTTTAATAATGTTAACTGGAGATTTGACAGCTTTAGACAAAACATTCACACCACATTCATGATTAGTAACAGAATTCAAGCAGACATCATTACAAGGTTTGCAAATAGTATCAGAATTCGAATTAATTACAGTACGCCTATGGCTAATACTAGAATCAACACGATTCGTTTTATTCGACTCAAGCTTAAAGTTCCTAGGTTGGTCTTTTACTCTCTTCCAATGCACATTCTTAGCTTGCGAGGTCCTATCATTCCTTGTGTTGTCTTGAGACTTTGACCTGCTCGCTTTAATGTCACTGATTACTCCTGTAGAGGGAATGGGAACATTAGTTGGTTTTGCTACTCTTTGCGTCCTGTTTAGATGTGCTGGGATCTGAATTACATGCAGGCACACTAAGGTTCACTTTCTTAACACTAGAAGTGCTGGGATTTGTACTCCTAGAAGGCATACTAGAGTTCGCTTTCTTAGCTTTAACAGATCTGGAATCTGAACTACTTGAAGGTATACTACAGTTCACATTCAAAACATCGGGCATCGAATGGATATCATACTTGGCACTAGGCATAGAACACGGAATCAAAGGATTAACTCGCTCACCTAAAGACTTAGGGCATATTGTGATTAAGCATTCTAGAATTTCTTGAGATCATTTGGCATATAAGCATGCATGCCCAATTGCATTGTCAAGTGGTTTTTCTAACTTATCCTCTTCAACAATCTCACGGAGACATTCTAGACAATCCTTAAGGGATGAGAAATATGTTTGAATAGCAAGTTTGTTATTCCTGAGATGAGGAGGAACATATTTCACATACAAAGCATATTTATTACAAACATTTACCTTTGATCCACCATTCTCCCCATTGGTCATTGGCATTTTCCCTTTTACCTGGCTCTTCAGATTCTCAATTTCCTTTTGCAATGAAGCTATTTGTTCGGTATTTTTGTTATGAGTGACCTTTATTGATTCAAATAACTCATTGAAATAACGTTTAATCTTTTCATTTTCTTCAAGAAAGCTTTCGTTTTCCTTTTGTAATGCATTTACTAAGTTTTGAAGATGAAACGTTTGAGAATTCTGAGAATCTAAAGGAGGAGGCATTTGGGAACCAGTCACATGGTTCTTTTGACCCTTTAATTGAGATATTTGGGCTTTCAACTTTCTGATCGTGTTACAATGAGCTTGAATCTGTTCATCCCGTTTGTTAATTTGAAAAACTGCATCAAACTCTGGAGCATCTGAGGATGTCTTGATATTTGAAGTTTTGACATTTTCTTTAAGATGTTGATATTTTAGTTGTAAATTAAAATGCTCAACCTCTAGTTTAGAAAAATGTTTAACCAAATTGTCGTGATCATCCAGTTCAATTTTCTCATTTAGTTTAGAATTAGTCTTTTCAAGCTCAATGACACGATCATAGGAGACTTTCAGGGCAACAGATAATTCATGAAATTGAGAAGCATTAATGGAACAATTTGTAGCAACGAAAAACACATCTTGAGCAACACATTCAGTAATAAGAGTCTCATTCAATGTATGCAAGTTCTTCCTCTCAATCTCATTATATTTTAGTGCTCGCTCATAGTCACTAACCTCAACTAACATTGCATCAAATTCCTTTTCCATTTCTTTAATGTCTAAATTCATTCCCTTTTTAAGACTTTCAAAATGTGCTTTTAGTTGTTTAAAGAAAGGCATGACTTCAGTTAAATAACATTCTTTTGTTTGCTCAAAACCCCTTTCCCCTTCAGTTATACCAGTGGGTGTGATCCTTTTCTTACAAGTTTTCTCAAAATCAACAAATAGTTGAAAAATAACATATTGACTGATTAAGGTCTTGCTTTTAGTGGCAATAGTCCTGGGAACTAAATGCATTGGTGTACTGGGTGGATACATAGTTGCTGAAGGCATTTTCCTAAAGGGGGGAGGGGTTAGTTACAACAAGATTCTCTGCTTTTTGCTTATCTAAATCCTTTTTCCAGAACACTTGTTCGGGTGTTAACAATGTCTGAGGCTTAAACATGTTTAAGGAAATCCAATTCTCCTTCTTGTAATCATGGGGTGTGATATTTATTTTCTTCTCTTTGCATTTAGGATCATCTAGTTTCTTGTTCATCTTTTCCCTAGTGACTTCATCTGATTTCTTATCTTCCTTAGTGCACTCAACGCAACTAGGTTTCTGTCTAGGCTTAAGGATTTCATTTCCATCATAAAGAACCTTATGAGCATTTTTAGCCTTCTTAATGACCTCTGGATTTGGTTCTTCAACAAGGGGAATGCTATACTTATCGCTTAAAACTCTATGCTTGGTGATTAAGTGAGCAGTCTGAATGGTATTTCCTTGTACGTACAACTTATTTTCAAGCTTGTTTTTCAAGGTTTTTAGATTAGAAAAATCATTCAAAAGTTTTGATTCCTTGGCACTCAATTCTTGCTTAAGCATTTTAACATTTTCTTGAAGTTCTTGTTTTTGCTTAGCAGTTTTAGAAAGCTTTTCTTGTAAGGAGTTTAACTCTTGTTTTAATACTTCTTCTCTAAACCTACTTTTTCTAATAGTTGTACGCATTTGGTCATCCATTTCCTGCTCACGGGTGGTTAATTCAAATTTTGCACGTTGTTCATAAATAGCAACACGTTCTTTATAAGCATTAAGTTCAGAAATAACAGAATCATCAGGGGCACGTGCAGTGTATTCGTCAAAAACATAGTCATCATTGACTGCATAAGATACATCACTTGGTACAATCTCACTTTCACTTTGTTTCACATATTGATCATATGGGACAACATTGATATTACCCATACTTTCAATATCTGACTCAATAATTACAGTTGATTGTACTTCGTTATGTATCTTTTGCTCATCAACTTCAGCGTATAATTTTAATACCTCAGAAATGATTTTGTCTTTGGATGGACCAGCTTGTGGTGATGAAGAGACTTTAGGAGAGACCATTGGAGAAATGCTAGCCATGAAAATGGTTTGTGCAGTAGGTTCTTTATCAACATCAGAGTCGTATGCATCACAATCAGCTACTTGAAAGGCATTCTGATGATTATGGCCTATCTCCTGAATTGGTTGCTCATCCACATCTGCATCATATGTCTTAGCATTTCCCTCAGCCAAGAACAGCAACTCCTCTTCATCCAAAGCTGCACCATTATCCTGAGCTTGCACAAGCAACATCTTATCCCTGAAGTACTCGGCATTATGAGGGCGTTTTGGCGATGTGCAGTTCCTTGCAATGTGTCCCTCACCTCCACAATTATAACATTTGATTGGCTTTTCTTGACCCTGGTTTCCATTCTTTCCCCTATTCTGATTTGCAGCATAACCTCTACCAGCTCCACCGTGCTTGTTCGTACTGTCTTTCTGGAACTGGCTGCACCATAACCTTCCCATCTCAGACAGTGGCTTGATAGTGTGGATTGGATGCAGTTCTGAGATTGTTGTTGGTGTGTGGAAGAGAGTTCATGTTTTGACTAATCAGGAGAGTCAGTTGATTAATGAAGTTTCCCACGTGTGCATCAGTATCAGCTTGTTTGAACATAGGATCAGGAATGAGTTTGTGATTACCATTACCCATGGGTATGACTTGTGAGGCTTTGGTTGTGATTCCGATGTTTGAGTAGAAGGCAGTTGAATCATTTGATGAGCTTGTCTCTCCCTGGTTGGTTTTGAACTGATTAAGAATCCTTTTTTCAAACATAGCATGTCTCTCATTCTGAAGGAGGAAGGCATAGAGTTGCTCATAGTTTGTATTCTTCAATCTTTGGTTAGCTTCACAGAGGTGACAAACTTGTGCCATTCGGGATTCATGTTGTTCACAAACTTTGAATTCAGCTGAATGTTTGGCATAGTCATTCTGATGTTCCTCATATCATTAACAAGCTTGTGGAATCTCACATAGTACTCATAGACACTCTCATCTGGTTTCATCTTGAAGTGTTCAAATTCATCATAGAGTTGTGAATCTCTGTCTTCCATAGTTAATTCAGAACTTGAGAGAAGCATCTTGACATTATCCCACACTGCCTTGGCTTCGGTGTTGTGATTGATCAGCTTGTAGATATCTTTTGGAAGACCTTGAAGTACGATGTTAGAAGCCCTGATATCAGCATCGAATCTCTTTTTCTCCTTATCATCGAGCTCATCATATGTCTTTGGTCTGTCAATTCATAGATCATTGTTCCATCTTCAGCTGTATCAATTAAGTCTCTAGTAGTCTCAACCCGATACGGTCCTTCATCAATGGATTTGAGAATGTTGACTCCATTTTCCTTTCCAAGACAGTACAATCTGATTCGTTGAGCCCAAGAGTCGTAGTCAGTTCTGTCAAGCATAGGTGGACGAGTATCTGAACCAGCTGCTTGAACATCCTCGGCAACAGTGGAGATGATTGTAGGAACGTTGGTAGACATGATGAGAGATTAAACGGGATTTTATAACTCTATGATTAAACCGGGAAATAGATTCTTTCACGGGATTTTACTAAATCAAGAGAAAACAGTATTACAGACAGAGTCAGCCAAGTCGCTAAGAAAACCTGAACCAAGTCGCTAATCACCAAGTCGCTAGTAAAGTTTTGACAGCAAGTCGCTAAGCATCAAGTCGCTAAGTTGTCAAGTTGCTAAAGAACAACTCGCTAAGCACCAAATCGGTAGCAAAATTTTGACAGCAAGTCACTATGCACCAAGTCGCTAAGTCGTCAAGTTGCTAAAGAGCAACTCGCTAAGCACCAACTCGCTAACAAACTTAAGTACAAGTCGCTAACTTTCACCAAGTCGCTACCCGTAGTGGAGACTTCACTAAGTGTACTGTTTGTCGGCTTGTCTCAATAGACAAGTCGCTAAGCACCAAGTCGCTACCAAAGTACACTACAACTCGCTACAGTTTTACAAACCAAGTTGCTACCAAGAAATAAAGTCCGTAGCACAAGTCGCTAGCAAGAGAAAACTTTAAAAACACACTTTTCAATCCAAAAACAACCCAACCACGATGATTTAAGCTTACCAAATCAAAACCCAAGCACATACAATGATTCTAAACACAAAACTACACTCAAGTTTCAAACTTTAACACTAGAAATGATCCAAATGATGCAAAAACCACTAAACTTTTTCAAACTCTAAAACCACCTAAAAGTCACTAGAAATCCAAAGATATGTAAGAGAAGATCAAACCATGGCTCTTGATACCATTTGTAACATATTGGATTTCACATACACATCAAACCAAACACAAAGTAGGCGTACATATAGTTCTAGAGAGAGAAAGTTAGAGGTTTAGGGAACTTTAGTGAGAGAAAGAAAAGTCTTATTATGAGCTCCAACTTTCTACCTTGGAAGGTAGAGAGTATTTATAGTCTTTACATAAATCGCCACCTATCGGGCTGTGGATCAGGCATACAGTGGGTAAAGACCCGTCCGTCCTCCACGATGTTACTTAAACTAAAAACTACTTAACTTATAATAATCTACGACTACGAGCTTTCTAACGATTACATATACTTGAGGTGACCGACTTTTTAATACTTGGATTTACTAAATCCTAACAGTTTGTTTGAAGGATGTTTATATGAAGCCAAATGAAATGACGAAGGAAATTATCTTTGTCCTTCATTTCATTTGGCTTCATTATAAATATCCTTAAAAAAAACCTCGTGATGTAGTATTTATTTTCTCATAATGTACTTTTTATTTATATTTTAATAAAACAACATTAATGCTTTATTAAGTTCCTTTCTTTCTTCTATAAAGCTAAACATAGCAATTACACGTGTTAAAAGTTCTCTTCTTGTAAATCGTGTATCCAACTTTGCGAGTTATGAAGTGGAATTCATACATATTTTGATACTTTTTTTTACGTGGAATGTTTCTAGCTGTACACGTGTAACTCGCCAAAGATTCTACGCGAGTTACAAGACCATTTTCATAATTGACCAAAAAGTAGTCCTCGTTTTAAGAAGGTGGTCTCTGACGGTCCACTCATGTAATTTTCGCTATGTTAAAAGTCGTTGTAATTGGAATTATCAACTATATATGATTTGGTACTTTGGTTATGTTAGAGAAAAAATGTTTTATAGATTAAGCGTTGTTTTGAAACGAAAAATATATACAGACGAAGTTGTAAGTTTATACCTAACCAGTTTCCATTCTTTTTCCTTCTTTTTTTCGAACAACAATTTTAACTATCTCATAACATTTACACAACAAAATGTCTCACATGTCATGCGAAAGACTTGAACACACAATCATTTGGTTAGAGAGTTTCTCATATAACATGAGATACCATTGATAGACAAGCTTTTTTTTTCTTACTTTGGTTATGATATGGTTTATGTTAAATAAACTATTATCTCAATTTGAAGGGTCTCAAAGTTAGTGAGAAATATTACTAAATTGATTAATACTTGTGTGATGTTAATATCGTGATTTTTTTTATGTTGTTTGTGTGGAAAACTAGAAGGGGGGTTGAATAGTTTTGCCGATTAAAACTTCATTTTAAAATATTTAGATCGACTTATGTCAATCTATTTAGATGTGAATGTTGGACGTTGATAGATAGATATGTAAGTATGTAATGTAAAGGTAAAGAGTAAGAAACACAAAACCGCTACAAGGACACCTTCCTTGCCCTAATCCACTCCCCGAGTCACCTACTCGAGAGTTCGTAATCACTACACGACACAACTCCTTATGGCGGAGAAGCCTTCACAACGTCGCCTACTCTTTTTCCGGTACAAGGCTAGACACCGGGTTCTTCCACAAGGTAGAACCAGACCTACCACAACATCGCCTACACTTTATCCGGTACAAGGCTAGATACCGAGTTCCATTACAAAGGAGAAACTACTACCCAACACTACACAACACCTATCCCAAAGGAGACCCACTCCTTATTACAACATCATCAAGGATATCAATATCCTTGAATACAACCTATCTCTATTTGTACATCTATGCACCATATCGATTGTACACTCTTGGCATCCTTCACTAATGCCTTTGACTTGACCATTTTGGCATCCTTTACTATTGCCTTTGACACGGACGTTCGGCACCTTTCACTAATACCTTCGTCTTGACTCTTTTGGCATCCTTCACTAATGTCTTTGACACAGACGATAAGCATCTTTCACTAATGCCTTCGTCTTGACTCTTTCGGCATCCTTCACTAATGCCTTTGACACAACACCTCTAGGGAGGAAGAAAGAACTATCAACAAAAGAACCTCAGTAGCCTTGATGATGACGAAGCATGGCAACTCATGGACTTGAGCTTGCTCGACTTCAAGAGGTGGTGATCTCGCCTTTAAGAGGAACCTAGAGAATCACACAAAAATAAACGCAAACTACATAGAGAGATCCTTTGGATCTGAGGTTAGAAGGTTTACAATACTAGGAGAAAGTATGTGTGAAGTGACAAACCAAAATGAAGAAATGGCTCACTATTTATAGTAGAAAATAAGCTACTATTCCACGGATCCCACAGATCCCTTACTTGAGGGATCCGTCCAGTGTAAACTGGGGGGAACCGTGAGACGCTCCTCTTTGCCCATGGGTTTTGGGTCATGGGTCATGGGTTATGGGTCATGGGTGTTAATACAAATAAGCCGTAAAAAAGTTTATTTATATTTTACGATATTCTAATGTTTTGTCGATAACAAACGTAAAATCATTTTAACGAAACAAAGAAAATACGTAATTAGTTTGAACTAATAGTTTCTAACATACTTACATTTTCATATAAAACACTAAAACAAGTATACGTGATTTTATGATTTAATATTACATATGTACAACAACTAGTGTTTACATATTTGGGTAAAATATACACATAACTAGTATGTAGTATATTGGGTAATATAAATGGATAGAAACTTAAGTATCATAACCCATTGACCAAATACATTGAATGTAGTTGGGTACAACCCAAAGTCCATGACCCATATCCATAGAGCTTGACCCATAACCCATTGCATGACATCATGCTTATATCATATATGGATAATATCCATAACCCATGGTATTGACCCATACTCATGTGACTAGGTGCATTGCACTCATAAGATACATTGTATCTAGTATAAGACCCATGTATCAACCCATAACCCATGACCCATGACCCATGACCAAAATACCCATGGGTAAAGAGGAGCGTCCCACGGATCCCTAGCTTTACGCTAGACGGATCCCTTGTGGGAGGGATCTGTGGGATTCGGGGAACAGTAGAATTTTTCCTCTATAAATAGTGAGCCATTTCTTCATTGTTTCTAACCCCTTTCCAACATACTTTCCCTTTGAGTTAAAAACTCTCTAACCCCAGATCCAAGAGATCTATGTTTGTAGTTTTGTTTTTGTGTGATTCTCTAGGTTCCTCTTAAAGGCGAGATCACCACCTTTGAAGTCAAGCAAGCTCAAGTCCATGAGTTTCCATGCTTCCTCATCATCAAGACTACTGAAGTCCTCTTGTTGATGGTTCTTTTCTTTCTACCAAGAAGTGTAGTGTTGAAGACACTAGTGAAAGATGTCTCAAGTGTCAAGACGAAGACATTAGTGAAAGGTGTCGATCGTCTGTATTGTAGGCATTAGTGAAGGGTGCCTAGAAGTCAAGTCACAAGACATTAGTGAAAGGTATCTTGAAGATCTAGTTAAAGGCATTAGTGAAAGGTGTTGGTTTTACGGATATAAATTAGTAGACGTGAGTTAGAATCGAACTCGAGACCACGGGATTGCACACTTTACGTATGAGAATTAAAGTTGAATAATTAAATATAAACGTTGTATTTATTTATTTATTAATTAAACGAAATAACATAACGGACGTTAAGTAATTAGTGTAATGGACTAACGGGCGTTAAATGTATTTGGAAAAGGACTAGATTGCAAAGTTTGGGAAGGTTCCGGAATCCCTCTTGTGGGATTACAACCGATCGGCCAAGGGGAAAGGGAACCCAACCCAACTCAAACTCAAACTTGTTCACCAAGTTTAGTTTAGTATATATACAAGGCTAGGGGTCTTGTGTTTTGCATCTCTTGTACTCATAAGCTTAAACCTAAATTGTTTTTGTGTGTTTCTTGCTTCAAACGATCGTACACCCCTTCATAGGTGTCGATCCAAACCTTTTTCCACAACAAGTTATTTGGTTTAAAAAACTAGCATTACTTTAATTCGTTTTAGTACGTGTGTACAAGAAAGTGGTACTAACACAATATTGTTAGTATTCTTGGATTGAATTACAAAACGGTAAGGGGTAATTCACATAATCCTAATTAAATCAAATTAGGGTTCTTCCATTGCTAGTTTGTGGATTTGATTCTTGTTCGGCTAGAATCAAGTAAGGTACGCATATTCTTCTTATGTTAATTAATTATTTGTTAATAAATCTTATACGCTTCCGCATGTATACTTTGATGTTTTCTGATTATTTATTGATTGTCATGTTATATAATTTCAACAGTGGCATCACGAGTCATTGGTTTTTAATGAGTAATTAATTACATAAACGCGTAATAAAACAAATAATTGTATGTTGTTTGATATGGTTTATCTAGGGTTTGATTAATTTTTTTTATTGGTCGATTTTAATTTTTTTTGGGGCGTACCCCATATATTTTTTTAGTCGACACATATTAAAATTTTTTAGGGTTTTGAAAATTGTTTGCTAACCTTATCGAAACCTAGAATTAATATATGTGTTACGTGATTAATTCATGAATAATTGTTATGTGACATGGGATTATTGATATGCGATCTTGTGATTATTTGTATAATTGTTATGATATATCCATGATGATACATGCATGTTTGTCATGGATAATTGCTTTGATAATTGTTTAATTGTTAAGATATATTTTTTACGATAAATCTTAAATTGGGGAAGACTCCAATTATATATATATTAATGAATCAATTATGTGCAATTTGGTATATTATTAATTATGGGTTTACGCAATCGATTCATCGATGTATGTGGCTCACTTTCAATTGGGAGAGTGAAAGCCCTAATTAATATATACATTAATTTAACGTAGACATTGATTATTAATAGGGTTTTATCGAATAAGTTGCATGTGGCTACTTGTTTACACGTATTAAATTGTTTATTATGTGCGCATTGTTTTTAGTTATTTATTTTTTATTTGTTACTTGTTTGTTTATTATGTTAGACAGTTTTAAGCAAAGGGTAATTTTGAATAGAAAAATAATACGGACTAAATAATGGTGAAATTTGATTTGTTTTTTGAAGAGTTAAGTTTTCAATAGTTTATTTGATTGATGATTTTGGTACAAATGGTCTGAACGGGTCACCCACTAGAACAAACTGTAAAGGGGTTAATAAAGAAGTGCGCACAGTCACACTGAAAGGATGTCTAAGGTTATGCTTTTGCGCTTACCTGGTCCTCTGCCCCCTGTGAGTTCGATTGGAGCTACTTAGTAAGCCATAAATGTACAAACTCCTCTTAAGGGCGAATTAGTTTTAATTCCATGCGCCACTTCGGTGGTAATTACCCGAAACACTAAGTGTTTACACTTATGCAAAAGTACGGTATAATGGACGATAGTTAACGCTAAATTCCTTGATTGGTGAACCCAATACCTCAATCAAAACTTTGATAATTTGATCTTTATGAATTGGTAATAAAAAGTTTTTTTATTAAATTTATGCTACAAGATGAATGCATGACATCTTTGTACATATTTGATTTGACCACATAAAATCAAAACTAGTACCCTTTTAAATTAAGTTATATGCCATCTAATTAAAAGAAACACTTGAAGTTGCAATTTACGTCATGACAGTACTTGGCTAGATTGTGATAGAGAGGTAAATCTCTATGTAAAGTCAGACCTTACATGGACATATTTGCAGTTTTTTAAGTTAGACACTTAAGTTGAGTAGTAAGTGAGAACTGGACTCAAGGCATAAGATGAGATGAGACATGTTTATATTTGCAATAGCGTCGGAAAATATAAATCCCATAATGATCTAGGAGTTGGAAATTATTTGCCAATTAATGTTCGACAGATTACCTTATTATATGCTTTCGTTACTAGCAGATCAACTGATGTAATGAACCTATGATAATTTGGATCCTAGTTTTCGAGAAAATTATATGGTTATATATTTATATTACCGTTGGGTATATTTTATTTTCTTGAAAAGTTGTATTATCGAAAATACTAATACTTGAACATTTTTTCTGTAGAAATGGCTCAAAACAACGATAACACTAACACTGCACTAAGTTCTGCGTTCAAAAGCTTTTTTGATCGAGAAAAGTTGACTGGCTCTAAGAATTTCAATGATTGGCACCGCTCTTTGAGAAGTGTCTGTAGAGTTGCTGACCGGTTGAAATATCTTTATGAACCTTGTCCTGCTGGACCAACCGGACCTGAAGCTACTCAAGCTGAAAAGGACGCTTGGAAAATTGAGTATAAGCGTCATAATGATGTGGCTTGTCTTACGTTGGGAACGATGGAATCTGCTCTCCAAAAGCAATTCGAACATTATTTCCCATTTAATATGCTCAATGAACTTCGAACTATGTTCGAAAAACCAGCTGCTGTCGAGATTTATGACTTGACCGACGCATTACACAGCTGTAGGCAGGGAGAGGGTAAACCCGTAAGTGCTCATGTACTGGAAATGAAAGTGTAGGATATTGGATTTCACATACACATCAAACCATTTAACACAAGTAGGCGTACAAGAGTGTTCTAGAGAGAGAAAGTTAGAGGTTTAGGGAACTTAGTGAGAGAAAGTGAAAAATATTATTATGAGCTCCAACTCTCTACCTTGGAAGGTAGAGAGTATTTATAGTCTTACAATAAAACGCCACACATCGGGCTGTGGATCAGGCATACAGTGGGTAAAGACTCGTCCGTCCTCCACGGTGTTACTAAACTAACTACTACTTAACTTAAAATAACTACGACTACGAGCTTTCTAACGATTACATATACTTGAGGTGACCGACTCTTTAATACCTGGAATTTCTAATTCCTAACAATCTCCCCCTAAGGGAGGTCACCTCAATCATGTACTAAAATTACATTGAATACAAACAGATATTACATTAAAAATTGTTCTTGCATTCTTGATGTAGTACTTTGCTCCGAAGCTCGTAGTCATTGATTCTTCTCATTGCATGTTTGGTTAATCCAGGTGGATGTCTTTTACTGATCCACGTGATAATAATTTTGAGCCAGCTTTTAAGATCATCAGCTATCAAAAATCTCTGAGACATCCATTGTGGTGTTGGTATTATGTGATGTTGTGACTTTCGGACTGACATGCTCACATTCTGGATCATGATATCTTCTCATCAGAGTAGCGGAAGCTTTCGTTGATTCATGATATTGGCAGCAGCGTAGCAGAAGCATGGAGTGAAAATATCAGAGTCATTGATGCACTTATCATGATTTCTTGAGAGATGAATGTATTGTATGAGCATGCGGCTATGGATTGACCGCTTCATTCTGATCAGCTGCAAACGTCGGGCGTACCTGCATACAACAGTTAGCAATAAAGCGTACAAAAGTGTCTTTGACCACTTTAGTTGAATTGAGGTACACGGCCCACGGTTCCCCGTTGATCAGTACATGTACTGCCTGTGATCAGGTATAATTCCGAAGAATTTCCTTGACAGGGTTTCGCAGCTGCTCTAGCTGTTCTCAAACCGGAACGTCTCAAAGAAGACAACACGGAGTGAGTGAACCAGCGAATTTAAGTCCACTGATTGATGAAAAGAGATTTGAAAAACAATCGTGTATTGCTCAATAGAAATTTTTTTTGCAATACAACGAAGGTTTTATTGAAAATCAATTATCAATCATAAAAACACCTTTTGATTTGAAAAATTAGTACACGGTCGATGTGCTAAAGAAAAGAGTTATTAAGCACAAAGACCTGTTTTTCAAAGGTATCCGTCAATCCATAACCTGAACCAGGATTGATTCAAGAGATTGAATCGCCCCATTGTTTCTGTTCAGTTGTCACATGGTTGATCTATATAATAGATCTCACATGCCACCTACCAGGAGCTTGTTTGATGTTGGCTCCAGAAGGCTTTCCATCTTCATTGTGAATATGTATACACATCACTCAGATGTTCTGGCAATACCACAAGGATAATGCGTAGGACTCAAGATATAATCTCTCTTTCCACATTGTGTGAAACAGAGAGTCTTCATTGAAAGTGTCCTAATGAGATTTATTGATGATCTCGTGGCTCTAGATTCAATTTGTGCATATTTGGATCCTGTGCCGGAGACTAGGGAGAGGGTCTCCTTCTTCAATATCAACAATCTCTAAGAGAAAGTTGATATATAATGTCGGTTCCCCGTGAGAATAAAACAAGTCCTTTTAAGAGGAACTTGAGTGGTTTGGAAAGTTGAAGTGCAGTGCGTCACTGGGTCCATGACGTCTTGTCTTCAATACCGATGTTACCATCAGTAGTATATGAATTGAACCCGGTTTCTGCCCTAAGGTTGAATAAATGGAGGGCTATTTGTTTTCACCCTTTTCTCATTCAATTCCTTTTAATTCTTCAACCCCTTCAGTGCTTACCGAGACTTCATAGCTGGAACCTTGTTGGGTTTATTCCAGTACTAGCTCGGTCTCAGTCCGCACTCTTCCCATATCTCATTTTTCTCCTTTTATCATCATACCTAAGAACTCTACACTAACTGGTGGATAGTCCCTGAGTAGATCCTCCCGGTTCTGGCGGATCATGGGAACACATACCTAACCTTATCATCCTTATATCACCGTACATAAAGTAAAGTTGGTCGGTCTATTTGGTATTGTTCATCTGCCATTTGAACCAATTGAAAACCATTTGAAAAATCAATCCAGATACTTGTGATATAATATCAAAGCATTTTGTACCTGAATTATTTTTGATATTTTTAGAACGAGAACTCCCCCTCAACATGTGCATCAAATATTTGAAATCGTTTTGCACATGGAGGCAAGAGAAAGAATTAACTTCTTTGATTACCATTTTCTAAAAGATATCAACATCACTTCCCTAATCAAGACAAGTAGATAAAGCATTTTTGGGAAGGATGAGGTTTTCATAAGTTTGCTCCCCCTCAATATGTGCCTCGAGATTTGAAAAGAGTTTTGCACATACTAGAGGGAACCTGCACCTTGAGATAAGTGATCACGTTTCAAATCATAGGTTTAAGAAAGATGCTCCCCCTCAATCATGTGCATAGAAAATTTGAAATCGTTTGTCACATGTAGGAATGATAGCATGTACATCTTTATAAAACCATTTACCGAATTATCAGTTTAAATCCAATTTAAATCACACATTCTCCCCCGATCACAATTATCAAATCATTTGAGATTTGTGATCTCTTATAGATTTAAATTGATTTTGAAAGCTTTTAAGGAGAATTGTGACTTGATTATGAAAGCGTTTTAACTGATAAGGATCGGATTTTAAGACTTTAAACTCCATTGATAAAACATGCATGTATATCTTTTGAAAACAATTTAATGCCAAATAACTTTTTAATTTAATTGAAATCATTCTCCCCCTCAATCAATGACATAGGTTGTTGATTGAGAGATTGATATTTTGACAAATAAGTCCAGATGATTATCAAAAATAGAGACTGAGTTATTTTTCAAAGCAGTTAGTTTTCAGCAGATAAATGTTTATAGAATCAGAGCATGGAATTTTGAGAACATGATAAAGTATGGCTCTGTTCTTTCTTTGAAAAACGGGTTACTGCCTGAAATGACAATAAACCATTGTTTCTCTTTCTCCCAAAAATAATTTTTTGATTTTTTTTTTAGAGAATTCGAACAACATCTAAAGTCCCGTGTCATTCTTTGAATGACAGCACAAAGACCGTAGATATTGTCGAACCGGAAAAAAAAACATAACAAATTGACAATATATATATATACATTTTTTATTTATTTTTTTTTTTTTTTGAAGATTTTTCGAATTTTTCAGATTTTTATGGATTTTGAAGGTTTTATATTTTTCTATTTGATTTTTGAGCAGATATATACAAGAGATAGATGAAGATAGACCTTTACTCCTCGTCTTCCTCCTGAAGACGTTTGAGTGTATCTGGTTGAAGGCTTTTCAAGACAAGTCGTGGAAGAATAAACTCAAAACGTTCTCTTGGAAGAGCTTTGATGAAGATGTCTGCTAACTGGTATTCAGACCTCACAAAATAGAGTTCCACCACACCTTTTTCCACTTGTTCCCTGATGAAATGATGTTGAATGTCGATATGCTTTGCTCTTGAGTGTTGAACGTTGTTGCATGAGAGAGCAATAGCACTTTTATTATCACAGTACAGAGGGATTTTGTTGAATTCAAAGCCATAGTCAGATAATTGAGATCTCATCCATAAGATTTGAGCACAACAAGATGACATGGCTATGTATTCAGCCTCTGTAGAGGAAATGGAAGTACTCATTTGCTTCTTTGAAGACCAGCTCACAAGCTTATCACCCAAAAACTGAGCACCTCCAGATGTACTTCGGCGAGTATCTTGACACCCTGCATGATCAGCATCTGCATAGGCTGTTAGTGACATACCGGTGTCCTTCGGGTACCAAAGACCCATATTGATGGTTCCTTGGAGATACCGAAAGACCCGTTTAACCGCTTCAAGGTGCTTTTTAGTAGGCTTAGCCTGGTATCTAGCACACATGCAAACAACGAACAAGATGTCTGGTCTACTAGCTGTGAGGTACATCAGGGATCCAATCATACTACGATATTTTGTTTGGTCAATCATGATCCCTGAGTGGTCCTCATCTAGTTTGGTTCGATCAATCATGGGAGTGTCAACAGGGTCACTTGAATCAAATCCAAATTTCTTTAAGATCTCAGTTGCATATTTAGATTGATTTATGAAAATGCCTCCGGGACTTTGCGAAATTTGTAATCCCAAGAAAAATGACATTTGTCCCATCATTGACATTTGAAATTTTGAATTCATTTCATTTGAAAAACGATCACATTCCATTGGGTCTGTCGAGGCAAAAATAATATCATCAACATAAATTTGAACATGAATTAAATGTTTGCCTGACTTCCTGGTGAACAATGTTGGATCTACTGCTCCTTTGCTAAATCCGGTAGATAGAAGAAACTTTGACAGTGTATCATACCATGCCCTTGGAGCTTGCTTTAAACCGTAAAGAGCCTTCTTCAAACGATAAACGTAAGTAGGATGCTCTTGATTCACAAATCCTTCAGGTTGGATGACGTAAACCACTTCTTTCAGATCTCCATTAAGAAATGCGGTTTTCACGTCCATCTGATAAACAACCATGTTCTTGCTAGCAGCATTAGCCAAGAAGATTCTGATCGCCTCGATACGAGCAACTGGAGCAAAAGATTCCTCAAAGTCTATACCTTCTTCTTGACGATAACCTTTAGCCACTAACCTAGCCTTATTTTTCAAAACATCACCATGCTCATCAAGCTTTACTTTGAAGATCCACTTAAGAGCAATGATCATAGCACAATCTGGAGCTGGTACTAATTCCCATACATCTAATCGATCAAACTCATGAATTTCATCTTGCATGGCATTGAACCAGCTGTCTTCATTCATAGCAGTTTTAACATCTTTAGGTTCGATCTTTGAGAGTACAGAGTTAAAGAAGCACCATAAGGCATCAGTAGCAAGCTGTTTACGAGTGGATACCGGACGAGAAGGATTTCCAATGATGTTGTCTAATGGATGATCGTTAGTCCATTTTCTGAGGTGTTCATGTGGTAGTTGTTGAGGGACTGAAGTAGCAGAGTCGATGTCTCCTGAAGAAGATGGTTCTGATGAAGATTCAGGAGCAAATATGTTTTCAAATGGAGCATCTTCAGGAGTAGCAAAGGGATTAACTTCATCATTGATGCCAGAAACAGTTCCATGATGTACATTTGAAGAATGATGATTTGTTGATGAGACTGAAGGATCAGCAGCAGGTGCTTCTTGACTTAAAGATATTGAGACTGAGGGATTGACTTCATTCACAGGAATATGAGCAGCCTCTGTTGTAGGAATCGACACCTCAGTAGTACTTGGATCATAAAGTTCATCAGACATAGGATCAAACAATTTCTTTAAATCATCTTCAGATGGAGGTACATATGGAGTTTCTTGAGAAGAGTTTGGAACAAGGGATGAACCAATGGGACTGTTTTGAAGTGCGGGTCCTGAACTGAATTGTCCAGGAGCCATAGGATCACTGCGATAGAAACTCTCCCTGACTATCTTTATCAACCCATATGTAGACAATTTGAAGTGACCACTGATGAAGAAAAACCTGATATACCAAACTTGAAACTGAAGAAGAATTCCCTGCATTTGCATCTTAAGCTTGCACTAATGTTGGAAGAACAGTGTCGAGAATTTATGCTTCAAGCAAATCTCTAAGTACTCAATACTCAACCAAAGTATGAGACTTTAACACCTCTTGCGATTATCCACAACGTCATTTACGTGTGTCACTGAGTAAAACTATGTAACTCCTTAAAGTGATAGTTAACCAGATCTTCAACCATCCATCCTGACAGCTGGTAACTAGATAAACCAAGTCTTCAACTTAAAATTCTTAGACCCGAGCAAGTTATCAAATAAGAACACGCCTTTGAAATTTAACTTCAATCTCAAATAAGTGATAATTGATTAACTCCGAAGTAATCAGCTTGTGTCAAATGCCCAACACGTGAATAAACGTACAACCGGATGTACGTCGATCCACTGAATGAACCGAAACAAATGATTTCTCAACATTAATGCATTCTTCCTAAAGGTATACATGTAGAGACTGATCTGGAAGATTCACCACAAATGTCTACGAGCGAATGAGGTAGTCATTTTCCTTAATGTTCATGTGGTTGATTTATAGCGTGCACAATGAGAGGAACAATAATCCGTAAATATTTGGCAAAGGAATACCAAAGAGCGGATCATTATCCATGAACAACAATCCGTGAAGATTTGGCACAAGAATACCAAAGAGCGGATCATTATTCAATAGTGCAACTTACAATATCATGATAGTCATTATAAACGTCTTGTGAAATAACTGGAGATAAGGTTTCTTGAGAATTCCAAGAAGTACTTCTTAGATGGTGAACCAGTTGAGTCAATAGAAACCAGAGCATGAGCTTCAGAAGCTGGATGATCAACATTCGTCGGAGGTTGAAAGTACTCATCAAACATATCTTTGAAAAACAATGAATCCCAAACATTGATTCCCATTTATCCTTAGTAAGTGAAGCATTAGGCGTTGGAGGAGAGTCATCAAAAATCAAAACAATGAATCCCAGTTATCCTTAGTATATTCACTCTTCATCAAAAAGAATATACACTCATCATCATCAAAAATTAAGTCGTATAACCATTATTCAAACATCCATCATCATGTAGTATATTCACTCTTCTCCCCCTCAAAAATTGCATCTGAAGTTGCCATTTTTGATTTAACAAGTGAATAAGAGTATACACCAATGAACGTAGATCCACTTGATGACTGAATGAGCGTAGAAAAACATGAAGCTTGTTGATGAAGAATGTAGATGAGTATGGCCATTCACGAGAGAATTTCTTATTAGCTGAAGATAAAGCGCACAGAAGAGCGTACACTTTTCTTTTCTATGAGGAACGGGGCCTGAAGTGTTATCTGCAGACGTCATAATGATGAAGTACGAGGCCTGAACTGATGTGAACAGACGTCATTGTTAAGAGCCCAGTTATATGTTTAGAGCCGCCCGAATCCAAATACCAAGGGACGATTTGTATGACCTGCTTTGGACAACAGACGAAGACAGAGAATTGGAAACATTGGATCCCCACGTGCTGATGGGTTCCTTTTGGTTAGCACAAACAGTCTTTGAATCAGCAGAAACCCTAGATGCAATGGCATTATCCCTAGGAGCTGAACTAGTAGAAGCATCAGACTTAGTCAAATGACATTTTGTGCTTAATGGGATTATTCTACCAGTTGGCTTCCAAACCTTAACAGGCACTATTCTAGGCATAGTGGATCTAGCTAAGGGGTAAGGTTTGCCATTCGTTAATATTCGACCTGAGGGCTTCCACTGAAATCCTACATTTGTAAACACATTCCCTGTAGGTTTCCAAGATTGCTTAATCTGTTTCGCTCTCCAAACTTTCTTAACTGGGTGATGAATCTTAGACCTCAGAAATAACACATCACATTTATCATGATTACCAGAAAATAAACATTTTTTACATGTTTTGCAGACAGCATGAGGCCTCGAATTAATTTCAGTAAGCTTAGAGCTAATACTAGAACTAACACGATTCTTTTTGTTCAAATCAAAATTCTTGTCCCTATGGTGTTCTTTCACTTCCTTATCATAAACACTTTTAGTTTGCGTAATCCTATCCTTCTTTGCATTGCTTCTAGGTTTTGACCCGCTAACTTTAGTGTCAATCTTAACATCTGTAGAAGTAACGATGGGAACATTACATAGCTTCACTACTTTCTGCATTTCTGGTCTAGAAGTGCTGGGATCTGAAATTCTAGGTGGCACATCAAAGGTTGCTTGCTTGAATTTTGACATGGAACAAGGCATATCAAGGGTCACATGCTTGGCTTTAGGCATAGAACAAGGCACAACTATTCTATCTCGCCTATTGCTAGATTTTGGACTTGTGACAATTACATACTCTAAGAGTTCCTGAGATCGTTTGGCATCCATGCAGGCATAGGCTATAGTACTATCAAAAGGTTTTTCTAATCTTTCATCTTCAACAATCTCACGGAGACCCTTCAAACTGTCCTTAAGGTATGAGAGATATGCTTTATGTGCAAGTTCATTATTCCTAATGGGCGGGGGAATATATAACATATCGATAGCATATTTATCACAAGCAGAAACCTTAGGAACAGAGTATTTGCAATTGGGGATTGGCAAGTTTCCTTTCACCTCACGCTTCAGATTCTCAATATCGTTAAGTAAAGAAGTTATCTTTTCAATTTGTTTATCATGATTAACTTTAAATGAATCACATAACTCTTTGTTTTGATCATTAACCTTTGAAATTTCAGCTTTAAAACAATCATTTTCTTTTTGTAAGTTATCAATTATGTTTTGAAGTTGGAAATTCTGAGAATCTAAAGGTGGAGGCATATGGGAACCAATCACATCCTTCTTTTCACCTTTCAGTTGTGAAATTTGGGCTTTCAATCTTTTGATCGTGTTATAATGAGCTCGAATTTGTTCATCACGTTTGCTAATTTCAAAAACTGCATCAAACTCAGGAGCATCAGAGGATGTCTTGATATTTGAGGTTTTAACATTTTCTTTGAGATGTTGATGTTTTAATTGCAAAGCAAGATGTTCAACTTCTAATTTAGAATAATGTTTGACCAAGTTATCATGATCATCCTATTCTAATTTCTCATGCAATTTTGAATTTGTTGTTTCAAGCTCAATGACACGATCATGGGAGACTTTCAGAGCAACAGATGATTCATGAAATTGAGAAGCATTAATGGAACAATTTGTAGCAGTGAAAAACACATCTTGAGCAATACATTCAGAAATCAGATTCTCATTCAGTGTATGCAAGTTCTTCCTCTCAATCTCATTATTTTTTAATTCTCTCTCATAGTCACTAACCTCAACAATCATTGCGTCAAATTCCTTTTCTATTTCTTTAATATCAGAGTGCATCCCTTTTTTAAGACTCTCAAATTGATCTTTTAGTTGTTTAAAGAAAGGCATGACCTCAGTTAAATAACATTCTTTAGTTTGCTCAAAACCCCTTTCCCCTTCAGTTATACCAGTGGGTGTGATCCTTTTCTTACAAGTTCTCTCAAAATCAACAAATAGTTGAAAGATATTGTTAATACAAATATCGTCATTAAACGTTATTTATATTTTTGATCTTTGCCTAAGTTTTGTTAACGACAAAAGTAAATTTAATTTATAAAAGCTTAAAGCTTGTCAAGTTTATTAGATATTAAAACAAGCTTTCTCAAACAATATATTCATCATTCAAGCATTTACATTTATGATTAGTAACATCTTGATATAACTCTAATCAATATGTATGATAGTAGTTTATAGAATGTGTTAGGTTCTTAAAACCAAACACTACTTAAGCATTTGCATATTTCTATTAATAGTAATACAACACTTGACATCATGTATTACATCATAGGAATCATTTGTAGATTCCATTAGATATTTTGTGAAGATTTATACTCTCCATATCTTGCACAATCTCTCTTAGATTGAGTTGACTTTAAGCAAGATTTGATATCTTTGCTGTCAGTCTGGCGGTACCAATTGGGTACACGGGCGGAACCCTTTTTAGGGGTCCGCGGTCCGTGGACGCTCCTGTCCATTTTGGCTATAAATAGCAATGCCAAGCCAAGTAGTTTCTCATCCCTTTCTAACATACTCTCATACATATCTTCTCTCTAACCTTTCTAACTTAGTTTCATATCATATTAGTGATCTCTTTTGTAGCAAAGAAGATCAAGTCATATTCAAGCTTCAACGAGAAGTTGGAAGTCTTGTTTGTTTAGTGTTGTATGATCTAGTGTTGATCCATACTTCATTGTTGTATCAAACCATCATAATCTTGTGAGTGTGAGTGGTTAGTATTTTAGTCCTCAAAATACATTGTGTGTGGGAGTAGTTGTACCCTTGGAAAGAACTCGACATCTAACTTAGTGTCGGAAATAGTGTAAGCGACGTGTAAAGGTTTTCTCCGCCGGTGAAAGGAGCTTGTTGACTAGTGAAGTTAAACTCTCGAGTGTGAGACTCGGGGAGTGGAGTAGGGCAAGGAAAAAGAGTCCTTGTAGGCCGAACCACTATAAACAACTTGTTGTGGTTTGATCATTTCTTTCCTTACTTACCTATTACATATTGCTTGCATATTTCATCAACATACTTAAGATCAATATCAATTGATCTTTCAATAAGTTTCAAAACAAAGTTTTTAATCGGTAAACTATTCAACCCCCCTTCTAGTTTTCTACAGATAACATATTGACTGATTAAGGTCTTGCTTTTAGTGGCAATAGATCTAGGAACTAAGTGCATTGGTGTATTAGGAGGATACACAGTTGCTTTAGGCAGTTTCCTACATGGGGGATTCTTTTCAACAAGATTTTCAGCTTTTTGCATTTCCATATTGATGTAGGCTAAATAACGAGATAACACAAACCGGACCTGTTGATTCACACGAATACCAGGAACGATCCTACCAATAATCGTTGATTCACACGAATGCCGATTATAGGGAATTCTTAGCAAAAGCTGCCAAAAATAGACTTTTGGTATTTCATAAAACTGATTATTCCACATTACAAAGGAAGTCTTAAATAGGACTACAAAACAGAAACGGGCCCTAGAAGACAAACGGGCTGAAAGTTATTACATAAACAAAGTAAAAAAAAAACCCGAAAAACACTAAAATGCAAATAACTCATAAAATAAAGTGTTTCGGGGCTCGAAAGTTCTAGAAACCGACAAAGTCAGTTTCCCACCACGTGCTCCTCGTTCCAAGCTTCGATTTGACTGGTCATTCGCCTAAAACGGAGCCCCGTAGCCCAAGTTATGCCCATTTTAGTGAGGCCCCTTTTGTCACACGATCTTGGGCCTCCAGAAACATCATGGCCTATTCATCAACACTTGGGCCCACATCACATATCCTTTTTCCAGAACACTTGTTCAGGGGTTAATAGAGTCTGAGGCTTAAATTTGTTAAAGGAGATCCAATTTTCTTTAGTGTAATTATGGGGTTTGATCGTTATGTTATTCTTTTTACACTCAGGATCTTCTAACTTCTTATTCATTTTCTCCCTAGTGACTTCATCAGATTTCTTATCTTCCTCAGTGCACTCAACGCAACTAGATTTCTGCCTAGGCTTAAGGATTTCATTACCATCATAAAGCACCTTATGAGCATTTCTAGCCTTTTTAATTACCTCTGGATTTGGTTTCTCAACAAGGGGAATGCTATGCTTATCGCTTAAGACTCGATGCTTAGTGATCATGTGAGCAGTTTGAATGGTATTCCCTTGTACGTATAACTTATTTTCAAGCTTGTTTTTCAAAGTTTTTAGATTGGAAAAATCATTCAAAAGTTTTGATTCCTTAGCCTTGAATTCTTGCTTAAGCATTTTAACATTTTCTTGAAGTTCGTGTTTTTGCTTAGCAGTTTTGGAAAGCTTTTGTTGTAAGGAGTTTAACTCTTGTTTTAATACTTCTTCTCTAAAATTACTTTTTCTAATAATTGTACGCATTTGGATATCCATCTCCTGCTCACGAGTGGTAAGTTCAAACTTAGCACGCTGTTCGTATATGGCAACTTGATCCTTATAGGTATTGAGTTCAGTGGTCAAGGAATCATTAGGCACAAATGCGGTGTACTCATGCAATTCATAATCATCATTTTGAGTAGAAGATGCATACCTAGGTACAGCAGAAACTTCCATGCAACTTTCCTCTGCATTAACGTGTACAGGTTGTGGCCGGTGCATCTTTATCTTGGGTACATCCGAAGCTTCCATGGAGCGTTCCTTTGCATTAGCTTGCACGGGTTGTGACTGGTGCACCTCTCTCTCTTGTGAACATGAGCATGAAGATTCTATTTTAGCATTGTCCGACTCATCATTATTTGTTTTCTCTAACATTCTGCATTCAGCAACACCCGATTCTTCCACAGATACATTACCCAACTTATCACAACAATCTCTCAACTGCACCTTACACTCATTCACTTTTTCATTCTTATGTGCAGTTTCCTCAATGTACTTTTTCACATTATCCATGAGTTGGATAAATGTCTCAATGAATTCCTGAATTTCCATTCCAGTATGGTTTTTGAAGGAAATTCCAGTCAAGTGTTGATCGTAATCTGCTGAATATTCCCCACTGATGAATGGCTGAAATTGTTTGTAGATTACTTGAAGAGCTGCACTGGAACCATCCTTTTGAACCTCTTCATTGGTAAGTTGCAGCTTTAAATGTTCTAAGTTCAACAGCAAGCTTCTTGTCAATGTAGGTAAGTCCTGGCGGAAAAGAGCACTACAAGTTCGATCCCCAGCTATGGATAACAACTGTATGAGGTGCAGATGAAGTAGCTGATAGGGCTCAATGCTGCATTCCATTTGCATGGCATTCTCATTGTACTCAGAACATGAAGATCTCACATCCTCATTGTTTAATTCAAACATCTTTAATCATTCAGTGTAGCATCCATTATCATTATTATCTACAACATCATATAATTTAAGCACTTCTGAGATCACTGGGTCAGTAGAGTAAGACATGATGTGTTAAGATGACTGATGGATCGATACAATGAAAGACGATTGTGTGATAGGACTTTAGATTGTTCGTAGGAAAAACTGAAATGTTGATTGGTTGAGATTTGGATTGGTTGATGCACGTTTTTACGGAGAATTGTTAGGTCTAAAAACTTAAAACCTTAATAACTTCCTTTCGGAGGGGATTTGGGCATCGAAAAATTCGTTTCACGACTTCATTGTGAAACCTCACAATATTCAGCCTGTTCCGGTCGTTTTGACAGGTATTTCGCTGAAAACGGAGTTACGGATCAAAAGTTATGGCCGTTTGAAGTTTTGATGTAAAAAGTCAACTTTGGTCAAACCTCTTCTACGTAAAAATCAACCAAGTCGCTAAAACCCTTGAACCAAGTCGCTACACAGTTAAGTCGCTAAAGATCCAAGTCGCTATATAACAACTCGCTACAATCCAAGTCGCTAACAAAATTTTGGCAGCAATTCGCTAAGCACCAAGTCGCTAAATATTCAAGTCACTAAATAGCAACTCGCTAGGTACCAACTCGCTAACACCAAGTCGCTAACAATATAAAGTACAAGTCGCTAACTTAAACCAAGTCGCTACTCGTAGTGAGGAGTCCACTAACTGTACTTTTTGTCGGCTTGTCTCAATAGACAAGTCGCTAGCTCAACTCGCTAAGGCGTTAAACAACAACTCGCTACCAAATAACAAAGCAAGTCGCTACCAAGATAATATCTCCGAGGCTCAAGTCGCTAGCAAGAAAAACACAAAAAACACCACTTTTCAATCCAAAAACAACCCAACCACAATGATTCAAACCTTCAAAATCAAAACCTAAACACTTGAGATGATTCTAAACACAAAAGTACTATCAAAATCCAAACTTTAACTGTTAGGAATTAGAAATTCCAGGTGTTAAAGAGTCGGTCACCTCAAGTATATGTAATAGTTAGAAAGCTCGTAGTCGTAGTTCTTTTAAGTTAAGTAGTATATAGTTAAGTAACACCGTGGAGGACGGACGGGTCTTTACCCACTGTATGCCTGATCCACAGCCCGATGTGTGGCGATTTATGTAAGACTATAAATACTCTCTACCTTCCAAGGTAGAGAGTTGGAGCTCATAATAATATCTTTCACTTTCTCTCACTAAGTTCCCTAAACCTCTAACTTTCTCTCTCTAGAATTCCATCTATACGCCACTTTGTGTTATGGTTTGATGTGTATGTGAAAACTAATATCCTACAATTGGTATCAAGAGCCATGGTAAGATCATATCTTGCACATCTTTGGATTTCTAGTGGTTTTTAGGTGGTTTTTGAGTTTAAAAAGTTTAGTGGTTTTTGCATCATTTGGTTGATTTCTCGGGTTAAAGTTTGGATTTTGTTAGTACTTTTATGTTTAGAATCATCACAAGTGTGTAGGTTTTCATTTGGTAAGCTTAAATCATCTTGGTTGAGTTGTTTTTGGATTGAAAAGTGATGTTTATGTGGTTTTTTTCATGCTAGCGACTTAACTCACGGATTAGTTTCTTCGTAGCGACTTGCTTTACAAATTTGTAGCGAGTTACAGTTTTAAACCTAGCGACTTAGATCTAGCGATTTACAGTACAAGTAGTGGACTCTCCACTACGGGTAGCGACTTGGTGATAGCGACTTGGTCTGTAGCGAGTTGCTCTTTAGCAACTTGTATCTTTAGCGACTTGAGTAGCGAATTGCTGCCAAAATTTTGCTAGCGACTTGAGGCTTAGCGAGTTACTACTTAGCGACTTGCATTTGTCTAGCGACTTGGGACTCTAGCGACTTAGTGGTGTAGCGAATTAAGTGTTAGCGACTTAGTGCATTATCTTCTAGCGACTTAGTGCATTATCTTCTAGCGACTTGAGTGATTGTTTACGGTTTTCTCTTGATTTAGTAAAATCCCGTGAAAGAATCTATTTCCCGGTTTAATCATAGAGTTATAAAATCCCGTATAATCTGTTAACATGTCTACCAACGTTCCTACTATCATCTCCACTGTTGCCGAGGATGTTCAAGCAGCTGGCTCAGATACTCGTCCACCCATGCTTGACAGAACTGACTACGATTCTTGGGCTCAATGAATCAGATTGTATTGCCTTGGAAAGGAAAATGGTGTCAACATTCTCAAATCCATTGATGAAGGACCATATCGAGTTGAGACGACTAGAGACATACTTGATACTAATGAAGATGGTACTCCTGTTTACGGAATGGACAGACCTAAGATGTATGATGAGCTTGATGATAAGGATAAAAAGAGATTCGATGCAGATATCAGGGCTTCAAACATTGTTCTTCAAGGTCTTCCTAAAGACATCTACAAGCTGATCAATCATAACACTGATGCAAAGGCAGTTTGGGATAATGTTAAGATGCTTCTCTCAGGTTCAGAATTAACTATGGAAGACAGAGAATCCCAACTCTATGACGAATTTGAGCACTTCAAGATGAAACCAGATGAGAATGTCTATGAGTACTATGTGAGATTTCATAAGTTAGTGAATGACATGAGGAACATCAGAATGACTATGCCTAACATTCAGCTGAACTCAAAATTTGTGAACAACATGAATCCCGAATGGCACAAGTTTGTCACCGCTGTGAAGCTCACTAAAGGATTGAAGAATACAAACTATGAGCAACTCTATGCCTTCCTCCTTCAGAATGAGAGACATGCTATGTTTGAAAAATTGATTCTCAATCAGTTCAAAACCAACCAGGGAGAGACAAGCTCGTCTAATAACTCAACAGCTTTCTACTCAAACATCGGAATCACAACCAAAGCATCACAAGTCATACCCTTGGGTAATGGTAATCACAAACTCATTCCTGATCCTATGTTCAAACAAGCTGATGCTGATGCACACGTGGGTAACTTCATTAATCAACTAGCTCTTCTCATTAGTCAAAACATGAATTCTCTCCCACAAACCAACAACAACCTCAGAACAGCATCTAACCCACACAATCAAGCCACTGTTAAAGATGGAAGGATCGTGGTGCAACCAGTTCAGGAAAGACAGTATGATCAGGGAAGAGGTGGAGCTGGGAGAGGTTATGTTGGCAACCAGAATCGAGGAAGGAATGGTAACCAAGGTCAAGCTAAGCCAATCAAATGTTATAACTGTGGTGGTGAGGGACACATTGCAAGGAAATGCACATCTCCAAAGCGTCCACAGAATGCTGATTACTTCAGAGATAAAATGCTGCTGGCACAAGCTCAGGACAATGGTGCTGCTTTGGATGAAGAGGAATTGCTGTTTCTTGCTGAGGGCAATGCCAAGACCTATGATGCAGATGTGGATGAGCAGCCTATTCAGGAGATAGGTCACAATCATCAGAATGCCTTTCAAGTCGCTGACTGTGATGCATACGACTCTGATGTGGATGATGGACCTACGGCACACACAATTTTTATGGCTAGCATTTCTCCAATGGTTTCTCCCAAGGTCTCTTCTTCACCACTAGCTGGCCCATCCCATGACAAGCTCATCTCAGAGGTATTAAAACTATACGATGATGCTGATGTGCAACAGATGCATGACAAAGTACAATCAACTGAAACTATTGAATCAAATATTGAAAATATGGGTAATATCGATATTGTCCCATATGATGAATATATGAAACAAAGTGAAAGTGAAGTTGTACCAAGTGATGCATCTTCTGCAGTCAACAATGACTATGTTTTTGATGAATACACTGCATGTGCCCCTGATGATTCTGTAATTTCTGAACTAAATGCCTATAAAGAACGTGTTGCTATTTATGAACAACGGGCTAAATTTGAGTTGACCACTCGTGAGCAGGAAATGGATGACCAAGTGCGTACAGTAATTAGAAAAAGTAAGTTTAGAGAAGAAGTATTGAAACAAGAATTAAATTCCTTGCAAGAAAAACTTTCTAAAACAGCTAAGCAAAAACAAGAACTTCAAGAAAATGTGAAAATGCTTAAGCAAGAATTTAATGCAAATGAATCAAAACTCTTGAGAGATTTTTCTAATCTGAAAACTTTGAAAAACAAACTTGAAAACAAGTTGTACATACAAGGAAACACCATTCAGACTGCTCACATGGTCACTAAACATCGAGTCTTAAGCGATAAGCATAGCATTCCCCTTATTGAGGAACCAAATCCAGAGGTAATTAAAAAGGCTAGAAATGCTCATAAGGTGCTTTATGATGGTAATGAAATCCTTAAGCCTAGACAGAAACCTAGTTGTGTTGAGTGCACTGAGGAAGATAAGAAATCAAATGA
>BPTQ01000008.1:206994198-207006681 GCA_019973895.1 Chrysanthemum seticuspe | reverse complement strand
GAGAGATGGAACCTTCCATCTCTCATAAATATCAGAATGTATTTAGCGGTGTGTAGCCCGACACCTAGTCCGTATGTCACCCATTTCTGGGCAGGCAGGAGGTGCCACAATGAATTGATATATGATGAATTGAATTTTCTTGATGCTGATGCTCGAAAGATTGATAATGTATATGAACTCCACTGGCTGAGAAATTGTGGACCTTAAAGATTAAGGATTGTTAGAGGGGGATTCCCTCCAGTGGAGTTAGTACATGGTTTTAATGTAACTTATGTTTATCTAAAATGTAATTTTAACAAGAACGTAAGAACTACATCAGGAAACGAAGATTCGAGCATCAGTAACTAAGAAGTGTAACGTACAAACCAATGAGGTTCACCTCCAGAAAATGACTAGGTGCACTATTATTAAAACTCGGTAGAAAACTCTAGTAGTCGATAGTTTTTAGAGATTCTGTAGGAAACACCACAACACTGAAATCCTGGCTGTACGAGTGTAAGACCTAGTACTTTAGAAGAGTAGTCTCATCGCCTTCGAAATCAACTAAGTACTATAACCATCGTCGTATCGTCTTCGTACCTCACTTTTATAGTCTCAGTAACTACGTGGTTAGTACTAAAGAAAACTCTACTTACACAATTCACTCGTACGCCGATACCTAACTGGCGAAATAAGACTAGTCGATGTTTGCAGTCAAGTATATGTAATAGTTAGAAAGCTCGTAGTCGTAGTTCTTTTAAGTTAAGTAGTATATAGTTAAGTAACACCGTGGAGGACGGACGGGTCTTTACCCACTGTATGCCTGATCCACAGCCCGATGTGTGGCGATTTATGTAAGACTATAAATACTCTCTACCTTCCAAGGTAGAGAGTTGGAGCTCATAATAATATCTTTCAGTTTCTCTCACTAAGTTCCCTAAACCTCTAACTTTCTCTCTCTAGAATTCCATCTATACGCCACTTTGTGTTATGGTTTGATGTGTATGTGAAAACTAATATCCTACATTAACACTAGAAATCACCCAAATGATGCAAAAACCACTAAACTTTTTCAAACTCTAAAACCACCTAAAAACCACTAGAAATCCAAAGATATGTAAGAGATGATCAAACCATGGCTCTTGATACCAATTGTAGGATATTGGATTTCACATACACATCAAACCATTTAACACAAGTAGGCGTACAAGAGTGTTCTAGAGAGAGAAAGTTAGAGGTTTAGGGAACTTAGTGAGAGAAAGTAAAAGATATTATTATGAGCTCCAACTCTCTACCTTGGAAGGTAGAGAGTATTTATAGTCTTACAATAAAACGCCACACATCAGGCTGTGGATCAGGCATATAGTGGGTAAAGACTCGTCCGTCCTCCACGGTGTTACTAAACTAACTACTACTTAACTTAAAATAACTACGACTACGAGCTTTCTAACGATTACATATACTTGAGGTGACCGACTCTTTAATACCTGGAATTTCTAATTCCTAACAGAAAGGTTACATGGACCAATTAAGGGCACTTGGAAAAACTTATGATGATGACATGGCTGTGAATCTGATTAATAGATCCCTTAACAAGGATTTTAATGGTTTTGTTAGAAACTTCAGTATGCACTGCATGGGGAAGACAGTTACTGACCTACACGCATTGCTTATTGATTATGAGAAAGGGTTACCTCAAAAGGTTCCGACTTCCCAGGTACTTGCTATTCAGGGTGGAAGGATTAATAAGCCAAAACCGCAGCGTGCGAACAACAAGAAGGTGAAGGGAAAAGGGAAAGTTGATAAGGGTAAACAAGTTATGGCCTATCAACCACAACCCAAGAAGTACCCTACTCCTAGGAAGGAAAATCCAAAAAAGGATCAAGCATGCCACCACTGTAAGAGTGTTGGGCATTGGAAGAGAAACTGTGCTCTCTATCTTGATGAATTGCGGGCAAATAAGATGAAATACGACGGGTCCTCGGGCGCCAGGTCTTCAGGTAATTTATTTGTCATTGAATTATTTACTCTAAATCATAAAAATTCCTGGGTATATGATACTGGATGTGGTATTCACATTTGTAATACACTGCAGGGATTTAGAATGGAAAGAAAGCTAGCCTATGGGGAGCAATATCTGCACGTGGGAAATGGCGTACATGCAGCTGTTGAAGCCATAAGAACGTTTAGTTTAGTATTGCCTTCGGGCTTAGTACTGTTATTCAACAATTGTCATTACGCACCTTCTATAATTAGAGGTGTTGTTTCCTTTTCAGTTTTGTTGGATGATGGTTTTACTCATACTGTTTCACGTAATGGAATTTTTGTTTCTTTAAATGGTGTATTTTATTTTAATGCGATTACTGTGAATGGTGTGTTTGAAATTGATGTGATTGGAAATGAATCTAACAAATATAATAATTCGATGTTTATCATCAATAAGAAGATAAAGTTGGACTTGAATTCTTCTTATCTTTGGCATTGTAGACTTGCTCATATAGGCAAGGCTCGCATGCATAAGCTGCAACAAGAAGGGCTTTTGAAAAATATCAATGATGAATCATTTGATAAATGTGAGTCATGCATATTGATTTCATAAAAAACCAATAATAGAGAAGTTTGTAGTATTTGGGTAACTCAAACGTATTAGGTTTGAGCACCGAGATCGTTCCGAACGAGGGTTGAATGGAATTTCCAACTCACGTCGCGATTATCGGGATTTGAATGAGAAAAGGGGATAAAATGATGTTTTCTAAACTACGGGATAAGGAAAGTAAATGGGACTAAATCTATGGGGAAAACCTAAGAATTAAGGCAAACTACGCAAATCTATACTAAAATGCAAATACGGGATTAAAACGAAACGCGAATAAAATGCAACTACATCTAATTAATATCCTAAAAATACCTAAAATTACTTTTACTCTAAAAATGATATTAGAAAACTATTTATGAATTAAAACTATTTTTTTTAGGATTTTTCTGAATTTTATTTAGAATTAAAAACTAATTTTTAACTTTTAAAACTAAATTAAAATACTAAAAATTATGAAAATTAAAGTGAAAATATGAAACTACTTTTATAAAATCTAAAATATCCTAAGAGACTTTTCAAAACTATTTTTTTTATTTTTCTGATTATTTTTCTATTTTCTACAAATTTAAAACTATTTAAATCTAATTTAAATTGTGAAAAATACCAAATAAAAGGGAAAAAATAGGGAAAAATCTTTTTTATGATTTTTATATTTTTCTTAAACTGGGAAAATTGAAAAATTATTTTTTTGAACTTTTTCTTAATTATTTGCAATAAAAGCTAATTAAAAGTGAATAAAAACTGTTTTTAATTAAGAAAAATACTAAACAGTGACAAAAAATTATGAAAAACTCAGGAAAATTCTAAAATATTATTCTGGTTCTAAGAAAAATATCAAATATGATGCTTATGTGGGGAATTTAAGAGCTGATGTGCAAACTGCTTCTAAATAAGCAAATGAAAATAAGCAAATAAGCTCTAAATAGCACCAACTGATAAAAGAAGCTAGATTATACTATAATTACTCTAAATCAACTATTTGCAACTACTCCTAACACCTAATAAGCAGATTACCTAGAATTTAAGCTAACTGCTACTAAAGAAAAACAGTGACCTGGCCCCTACTTTAAGCTACTGCAACTGCTTATCCAATAAGCTAAAGCTAAAACCAGATATGTGGACTTGAAGACCACCCAGCAAACTGTAAGTGGACCAAATATGAGACCCTAACTAGCTGTATTGAACCTTGTGCAGGGTCTGCAAGATCTGCATAAAACTGGTTCAGACATGGTTTTGACTTTTGAAGAACAGTTAAGAAGGTTGACTTAAATGAGATTTAAGATCAAATGTAGGACTGATATAGATGAAATATGATGAAATGCAACTATAACAACCTTGCTTATTAAATTCTAAACCTATATGTGATGATAACAGTAACTAGTTTCAACAGATATGCATACTAGATCAGTCTAAAAGAAATTTTGACTTTATGTGCAAATGGCAGCAAATCAAAGACATATTTGAGATCAATAAACTATATCAAGCCTAAACCAACTGATCTAATATAATTTATAACCTCTAAAACAGTTTTAAGCATTAAACCAAACACTCCTTAAAAAACACCAAATTCAATGAAACCTTTTAAAAAACTTGATGAATTAAGACCAGAGCTGAATTTAAGACTCTAAACACATATTAAAGAACACTTATAACAACTAAAAGCTGAAATCAACCTAAAACTGACTTGACTTTCAATTTTTACCCGTATTGACTTTCATTGACTTTTTGCCAAAACCTTTGAAATGAGAACTAATTAGCTACAACTAATCATTAAAGAGTAACTATCAATAGCACAGTAATATGAATGAATTATAAGCAGAAAGTAAGCACTTAATAAGCAGTTGACTAATTTTGACTTTTTTGAGAAAATGAGATTAAGACCAATTCAAATCAGAAGTGACCTCACATAAGCTTACATAAGCTTATGTGAGCTTGATGAGTAACAAACAACGCTTCAAAACAGTTTTTAAAAAGAGAATGCACAGAAATTCAAATCAACAAGAATTTAAATGAAAACTTGGCTTGCATTAATAAAGTGAAATACATAATTAAATTGAAAAGAACATAATTACACTATGAAAGCAAATAAATGACAAGTAAATGGTCAAAATTTCTTTAAGACATAAGAAATTGGACAAACTTCTATGTGACTGAAATGGGTCTTTTATAACTGAGCTGAGAGCAAAGGAAGCTTCCGGATATCTAATCTCGGCCTTTGATCATCCTCTCTTGTCATCATATCAAATCAGAGCCATAGGATCATTCTTGTGATGTGGCAGGGCCAATAGGAGAGCTGCATTCGTCCACCTTGGCAGTCTTATCTGACAAGTCAGCTATTAGATGGGGTTTTCTAGAAAGATTCTAGTACGAGGTGGGGTGAGGGTAAATGGTGGTAAAAGGTGAGTGGGTAAATGGGTGTTTGGTTGGGGAAGAAGAGGTAACAGGGCGCGTTTGGGATTGTTAATATTATTTCAATTTTCGTTGACCGGGTTTTTGGTGTTGACTTGGGTAAGGTTCGGGTAAAATAGCGGGTTTAGTATATTGGACGGGTTGAAGGATTAAGTATACCGGGTGTTAGTTTGGGCTTGGATAGAATTTAGTGGATTTGGGCCGTGGGTATGCAAATGGATATTGGACTTGGATTATGTGATATATCTTGGACTAGACAAATGATCCAAAGGCTTTCATAGGGACCAAAGTTGTATTTGCTGAATTTTGAGGGACCAATGATGTAAATTAGGAAAGGGTGAGGGTGAATTGGGTAAGATAGGTAAGTGAAAGGTATAAAGTGTAAATGTGGTAAAGGTAAAGGTGAAATGTGTAAATTTCCAATCTTGAACCAGAAATCCGTAAAATGCACTTTTGAGTTTTAAATCCAATAAATAGCATCCCCAGCATCGGCTTTTGCACACTTCTCTCTCTAGTGCTCGGTTTTCTTCGGTTTTGGTTTCTTTTTGTGTGTTTTTACATATCCGTACCTGCACATACAAAAACTCAAGAAACACGCAAATATTAGCAATAAACGGCTCTTTCTTGGTTATTTTGGGTCAGTTTTGATAATGAAAAGGTATGTGTTTTAGCACATACCACATATCTGGGAAGATGACGAAGAAACCTTTTCATAGCAATATGGAGAGGGCTTCTGATCTACTTGGTCTTATTCATACTGATGTGTGTGGACCACTTAGACATGTGTCAAAGAGAGGTGCTAGCTACTTCTTAACCTTTACTGATGATTTCAGCCGTTATGGTTATGTTTATTTACTTAAGCATAAACATGAGGTGTTTGAAACATTTAAGGTTTTCAAAGCGGAAGTAGAACTGCAATTGGGAAAGAAGATTAAAGCTCTTCGATCCGATAGAGTAGGCGAGTATCTAAGCCAAGAGTTTAAAGATTACTTAGCTGAGAATGGAATTGTCCAGAATCTCACTTCTCCATATACTCCACAACAAAATGGTGTATCTGAGAGAAGAAATCGTACATTGTTGGACATGATATGATCTATGTTTAATCTTACCACTCTACCTTTATCCTTTTGGGATTATGCTTTAGAATCAGCTGTTCGCAATCTAAATATGGTTCCCACAAAGAAGGTTGATAAGACACCATATGAAATATGGCATGGTAAAGCTCCTAACCTGTCTTATTTAAAGGTCTGGGGTTGCGAGGCGTATGTTAGACGTGACTCAGCAGATAAACTCCAACAAAGATCGGTAAAGTGTATCTTCGTAGGATACCCTAAGGAAACTATGGGTTACTACTTCTACTATCCAACTGAAAATAAAGTAATTGTTGCTAGGTATAGAGATTTTCTTGAAAGAGATCTCGTATCTCAAGAACTCAGTGGGAGAGTTTATGATCTGGAAGATGATCAAGAAGATGCATTACCTTCTGAAAACACTAACGTACTTCCGGTAGAACCTGATAGTCTGGGTCCTCCACCAGAAGTTGAAGTGATTCCCGTTCGTAGATCCGTAAGGACTACGCGTGCACCTGAACGTCTATGTCTTAACATAGAGGTTGAGGAAACTATGTTAGGAGATCTTGGAGAGCCTACTAGTTATAAAGCTGTCATGGCAAGTCCTGATAAGGAAAAGTGCAGGTTGCAATGAATGGGGAAATGCAATCCATGAGAGAAAATGAAGTCTGGGAAGAGGTCGATTTACCTCCAAACGCCAAGGTGGTTGGAAGTAAGTGGCTCTATAAAATTAAGACTGACATGGATGGCAATATACACGTCTATAAAGCTCGTCTAGTTGCGCAAGGTTTTACTCAAACTTATGGCATAGATTACGAGGAGACCTTTTCTCCTGTAGCGGACATTAGAGTTATTAGAATTCTCATAGCTATAGCAGCATACTATGACTATGAGATATGGCAAATGGATGTCAAAACCGCCTTCTTAAATGGTCGCTTAGATGAAGACATCTATATGAAGCAACCTGAGGGGTTCGTGAATCCACAATTTCCAAATCGTGTATGCAAACTTCAAAGGTCCACTTATGGATTGAAGCAAGCATCAAGGCAATGGAATAAGAGATTTGATGAAGAAATCAAAAGGTATGGATTTATTCAAAATCTTGATGAGACATGTGTATATCACAAAGTTAGTGGGAGTGATGTTATTTTTCTGATTCTTTATGTCGATGACATATTAATTATAGGAAAAGACATTCCAAGTTTGCAAAATGTTAAGGCATATCTTGGGAAGTGTTTTTCCATGAAGGATTTAGGAGAAGCTGCATACATTCTGGGAATCAAGATCTACCGAGATAGGTCAAAGCGGTTAATTGGTTTAAGTCAAAGCGCTTACATTGATAAAATATTAAAGAGATTCAATATGCAAAATTCCAAGAAAGGATATTTGCCGATGGAAGTAAAGCATGGCTTATGTAGCGATATGTGTGCTTCAACACCTGCTGAGGTGGCACGCATGCAGAAAGTTCCTTATGCTTCGGCTGTAGGATCTATTATGTATGCTGTGAGATGCACAAGGCCAGATGTGGCGTTTGCTCAAAGCATGACCAGTCGATATCAACAAAATCCGGGTGAACTTCACTGGACTGCTGTTAAACATATTCTAAAGTATCTTAGGAATACGAAAGATATGTTTTTAGTGTATGGTAGAAATCCAGACACAGAGCTTGGTGTTACAGGTTACTGTGATGCGTCCTGGCAGTGTGATAAAGATGATACGAAGTCTCAGACGGGTTATGTCTTTGTCATCAATGGAGGAGCAGTTGACTAGAAGAGCAAGAAGAAGAGTACGATTGCAATGTCTGCAACAGAAGCCGAATACATAGCTGCTTCGGAAGCTGCAATGGAGGCTGTTTTGATTAGGAAATTCATTTCGGGGCTTGGTGTTATGCCTTCAATTGAATCACCTATTGATATGTATTGTGACAATTCTGCTGCAATCATATTTGCCAATGAACCTGGAGTCATGAAGGGCACCAGACATTTTCTACGGAAGTATCACTATGTTCGGGAACAAGTCCGTGAAGGTGAAATTAATCTATTGAAAGTTCGCACAGATGATAACTTAGCTGATCCTTTCACTAAGGCTTTAGCTAAAGACAAGCTTATTGGACTTGCCAATGGAATTGGACTTCGTTTAGCTAATAGTTTCATGCATAACTGTGTAATATATAGGATTTCACAAACACACTAAACCATAATCAAAGTGGGGCGTTCAAGTAGTTTAGAGAAAGAAAGTTCTAGAAAGAGAAAGGGAAGAGAGTTGGGAACTATGTGAAACAAAGAAAAATGGTATTGAAGCTCCAACCCTCTACCTTTGGAGGTAGAGGGTATTTATAGTTTCTTACAAACAAACGCCACCTACGGGCTGTGGATCAGGCATACAGTGGGTAAAGACCCGTCCGTCCTCCACGGTGTTACAAGACAAATAACTTAATAATATAATTAGACTACGACTACGAGCTTTCTAACGAATACATATACTTGAGGTGACCGACTCTTTAACGACTGAATTTTCTAATTCCTAACAATCTCCCCCTAAGGGAGGTCACCTCAATTTACAATGAATACAAACAGATATTACATTAGATTGCTCGAGGATTCTTGATTAAGTCCTTTGCTCAGTAGCTCATAGTCTTTGATTCTTCATGTTTTGCATGTTTAGATAATTCAAGTGGAGGTCTTTAACTGATCCACGTGATGATGAGTTTTGAGCCAGCTTTGAGATCATCAGCTAACATAAATCTTTGACTCTTTCATTATGGTGTTGTGACTTTTGGACCGGCATGCTCACATTCTGGATCATGGTGTATTCTCATCAGAGTAGCGGAAGCATTTATTGATTCATGACATTGGCAGCAGCGTAGCAGAAGCATGGAGTGAAAATATCAGAGTCATTGATGCACTAATCATGATTTCTTTCGAGATGAATGTGTTGAGTGAGCATGCGGCTTATGGATTGACCGCTTCATTCTGATCAACTGCAAACATAGGGCGTACCTGCATACAACAGTTAGCAATAAAGTGCACGAAAGTGTCTTTGATCACTTTCGTTGAATTGAGGTACACGGCCCACGGTTCCCCGTTGATCAGTACACGTACTGCCTGTGATCAGGTATAATTCTGAAGAATTTCCTTGACAGGGTTTCGCAGCTGCTCTAGCTGTTCTCAAACCGGAACGTCTCAAAGAAGACAACACGGAGTGAGTGAACCAGCGAAATATGATTCACTGATTGATGAAAAGAGTTTTGAAAAACAATCGTGTACTGCTCAATAGAAATTGTTTTTGCAATACAACGAAGGTTTTAATGAAGATCAATTATCAATCATAAACACCTTTTGATTTGAAGTATTCGTACACTGTCGATGTGTTAATAAAAAGGGTTTTTTAAGCACAGCGACCAATTTTTTTTAAAGGTATCCGTCAATCCATAACCTGAACCAGGATTGATTCAAAAGATTGAATCGCCCCATTGTTTCTGTTCAGTTGTCACATGATTGATCTATTGAATAGATCTCACATGCAACCTACCAGGAGCTTGTTTGATGCTGGCTCCAGAAGGCTTTCCATCTTCATTGTGAATATGTTTACATATCACTCGGATGTTCTGGCAATACCACAAGGATAATGCGTAGGACTCAGGATATAATCTCTCTTTCCACATTGTGTGAAACAGAGAGTCTTCATTGAAAGTGTCCTAATGAGATTTATAGATGATCTCGTGGCTCTAGACTCAATTTGTGCATATTTGGTTCCTATTTCGGAGACTAGGGAGAGGGTCTCCTTCTTCAATATCAACAATCTCTAAGAGAGAGTCGATAGATAATGTCGGTTCCCCGTGAGAATGAAACAAGCCCTTATAAGAGGAACTTGAGTGGTTTGGGAGGTTGAAGTGCAGTGCGTCACTGAGTCCATGACGTCTTGTCTTCAATACTGATGTTACCATGGTAACCATCAGTAGCATATGAATTGAACACCGGTATCTGCCCTAAGGTTGAATAATTGGATGGCTATTTGTTTTCACCCTTTTCTCATTCAATTCTTTTTCATTCTTCAACCCCTTCAGTGCTTACCGAGACTTCATAACTAGAACCTTGTTGGGTTTATTCCAGTACTAGCTCAGTCTTAGTCTTCACTCTTCCCATATCTCAATTTTCTCCTTTTTACAATATACCTAAGGACTTCTACTCTATCTAGAGAATTATCCCTGGGTAGATTCCTCCGGTTTTGGCGGATCATGGGAACGAATACCTAACCTTATCATCCTTATATCACCATGCAGAAAGTAAAGTTGGTCGGTCTTTTGGTACAGTTCTTCCGCCTAGAAATCAATTGAAAACCATTTGAAAAATCAATCAAGATACTTGTGATATAAAATCAAAGCATTTTGTATCTCAATTGTTTTGATATTTTTGAAATGCTCCCCCTCAACATATGCATATAATTCAGAAATTGTTTAGCACATGGAGGCAAGAGATCTTGGAATTTGTTAGATTAAGAATGAAAGGTCCAATCTTTTGATTAACATTTTCTAAAATGATCATCATCACTTCCCAATCAATTTGAGTAGATAACATTATGAGGAAGGATGAGGTTTTCAAAGGTTTGCTCCCCCTCAATATGTGCCTCGAAGTTTGAAAGGGTTTTGCACATATTAGAAGGAACCTGCACATAGAGACAATTCAATCACGTTTCAATAATTTAAGGTTTAAAGTAGATGCTCCCCCTCAACATGTGCATGGAAAACTTGAAATCGTTTGTCACATGCGGGGAGGAGAACTTGTACATTTTTATAAAACCATTTATCGAATTATCAGTTTAAATCCAATTTAAATCACAAATTCTCCCCCGATCACAATTATCAAATCATTTGAGAATTGTGATCTCTGTAGATTTAAATTGATTTTGAAAGCTTTTAAGGAGAATTGTGACATGATTATTGATGATGTACCCTCTGAGTAGCTCGGAGGACACTCCTCCGAAACGTGTCGAAGCCCTTCCATACGAAGGCCCAGGTTAGGATTCCAAAATATCCATAGGCGTCAAACCATTCGTTGGCACGAAGGTTACCTTAGGGGAATTCGCCATTCGCAGTCCTAAGCCCTTCGGGGTATACTGGACGAAGGAACAATGGATAAGGAACCTCCTGACTTAGTCAAACCCACGATCTCCCTCTCTCTCTTGGCTTCCTCGTCAAGTCTGAGAACGTGGGTCACTAACCCCTAGCGGTTACCCACAATCATGGGACGCCCCCATGATCTCCGACATTCATGAAAGAGTGCCTCTAACCGTATTTCTTCAACTATAAATAGGTTAGACGGACAATGGTTTATGGTATGCTCATTCTACACTAATCTTTTTACTTAAACACACTTATACAACCATAACTCATACTTACTCTCACGCCGGAGGTGGTTCGCAGGGTCCTACCCCTGCGCAATCACTTAACGTACTGTCTTAGTATTTCTTATTCTCAGGTTATAGGCGAGTCTTGGCTGGAACATACACTCCTCATTACTTTGATCCTCATCGAAGCCTGGTAGTGCAATCTTTTGTACAATCAGTGGCGCCATCCGTGGGACCACAACTATTAGTCCCGTAATCACCCAGTCCTAATACCCTAACCAACTACACTACTTTTCCTGCACGGAACCAGGAAGAGAAGAGTCACCTCCACCAGGTTTCTCTACTCTGGTCCCACTTACCACAACTGATACGCTTACACAGCGCGTTCGGGGTCAAAGGAACTTCCTTTTCGTCGAGCAAGTTTTTCAACACCCTAGGTAGTGAACCTAATCGTTGTAGTGTAGTATTAGGGTAAGCCACGGGAATTGATATCGTTCTCTAGGGGAATAGGAATGCTAGTGAGAAGTTACTACGCTAAGGTTGGGGTTGAGGAAGATTATTTTTTTATCTTTTTATGTTTTTTAGAAAAGGAAAAGTACGAATCTCGGGGTTTGGATTTGGGGGGTTGGTATTTCTACCGATTACTCTACTATTATCTAATTATCTAAACTAAGGTGGTGGTAGTCTATGTCTAATTATTGTGTGCTCGTATGATAGTTTAAAGATGTGTTTACTTAGGTTTTACTACTCCTTAATTATCTTCTATTGGTGGTTGAATTGTCACGTCCTTATTCCTAGTTGCGTTGTGTGTCTAAAGTTGTAGGGTATGCGTTTCTCCCTAACTCTTTGAAGTTACCAAAGGGTCTCGTCTACAAAACCCACTAGGGATGATAAACTCTAACTCTAAGGCCTCTTTGGATATTTTAGCTTACAACAACTCAAAGTGCTATAACCTAAGGTTCACAAAGATTAATCAAGCATTAAGTACACAATGAATGACCTATCGCATTACTAGATCATTAATCAACTAAGATAAGAAACAACCAATCAATATTCAATAATTAAGTTTCATATTCCCTAAGC
>BPTQ01000008.1:206914370-206980238 GCA_019973895.1 Chrysanthemum seticuspe | reverse complement strand
GAAGTTCCAGAAGGATTTCTGTAGATGTTCGACTAGTTAGTATTGTGTCTACGATTCCGTCAAACCCTGTTACATTTCTACGAAGAGAGTCCAAGTCTTAATTGATACCTTCTGTCTCTTAGGGTTGAGATACTGCTTAAACTCGTGAAGTTCTACTTTGGTCTACTCTTACAGATACTCATGATACACTCTAAAGTATTCAATCAATTACTGTACTCTTTGTAGTCTTACTGATACGGATTGTAAGTCAACTTGAGTTTTAAACACTTGTTGTACTTAGGGCTTACCGTGTTCAAACAATGGCGACACTTCGAGTGATTTCCTAACTTCTTATGTTTGATACTCGTTGAGATACGGAAGGAGGAAGTCTTACTCTCTGTACTATACAAACTTTTTAACTAAGAGTTAGTCAAGTTTTGGTTGGTTCCTCTCTGGTCGAGCAGATTACTGAGATGTTGAAAGATGAGTTTGTAGCCTTAGTGTTGGTTTCGTAGTGTTCAGTATGGAAACCCATTACCATTAGTGTTTGAGTAAGGACTAGGATACATGTTTGTTCGACTACGACTACGAGTGCACCCATCGAAGTAATTAGTTGAACGAGAAGAGTAATCAGTTTTGTACTTATGAGAGGGTGTTTGGTTGTTGTTGGAGTCTTGACGTAGATTGGGTGTGTTAGTTCGGTGACAATTTCTACCTTCCTAGCACCATGTTGGTCAAGTCCTTTCTGTCATACTAGTCCCTGCTCCACCTCGACCCTCTCCAATACAACCGTTGGTCTTAGCTCCTTCCTTAGTGAAGAAGAGACCTTGGGAGAGACCATTGGAGAAATGCTAGCCATAAAAATTGTGTGTGCAGTAGGTCCATCATCTACATCAGAGTCGTATGCATCACAGTCAGCGACTTGAAAGGCATTCTGATGATTGTGACCTATCTCTTGAATAGGCTGCTCATCCACATCTGCATCATAGGTCTTGGCATTGCCCTCAGCAAGAAACATCAATTCCTCTTCATTCAAAGCAGCACCATTGTCCTGAGCTTGTGCCAGTAGCATTTTATCTCTGAAGTAATCAGCATTCTGTGGACGCTTTGGAGATGTGCAGTTCCTTGCAATGTGTCCCTCACCACCACAGTTATAGCATTTGATGGGCTTAGCTTGACCTTGGTTACCATTCCTTCCTCGATTCTGGTTGCCAACATAACCTCTCCCAGCTCCACCTCGTCCCTGATCATACTGTCTTTCCTGAACTGGTTGTACCACGATCCTTCCATCTTTAACAGTGGCTTGATTGTGTGGGTTAGATGCAGTTCTGAGGTTGTTGTTGGTTTGTGGGAGAGTATTCATGTTTTGACTAATGAGAAGAGCAAGTTGATTAATGAAGCTACCCACGTGAGCATCAGCATCAGCTTGTTTGTACATAGGATCAGGAATGAGTTTGTGATTACCATTACCCAAAGGTATGACTTGTGATGCTTTGGTTGTGATTCCGATGTTTGAGTAGAAAGTTGTAGAGTCATTAGACGAGCTGGTCTCTCCTTGGTTGGTTTTGAACTGATTGAGAATCAATTTTTCAAACATATCATGTCTCTCATTCTGAAGGAGGAAGGCATAGAGTTGCTCATAGTTTGTATTCTTCAATCCTTTAGTGAGCTTCACAGCGGTAACAAACTTGTGCCATTCGGGATTCATGTTGTTCACAAATTTTGAGTTCAACTGAATGTTAGGCATAGTCATTCTGATGTTTCTCATGTCATTAACTAACTTATGAAATCTCACATAGTACTCATAGACATTCTCATCTGGTTTCATCTTGAAGTGCTCAAATTCGTCATAGAGTTGGGATTCTCTGTCTTCCATAGTTAATTCTGAACCTGAGAGAAGCATCTTTACATTGTCCCAAACTGCCTTAGCATCTGTGTTATGATTGATCAGCTTGTAGATGTCTTTAGGAAGACCTTGAAGAACAATGTTTGAAGCCCTGATGTCTGCATCGAATCTCTTTTTCTCCTTATCATCAAGCTCATCATACATCTTAGGTCTGTCCATTCCGTAAACAGGAGTACCATCTTCATTAATATCAAGTATGTCTCTAGTCGTCTCAACTCGATATGGTCCTTCATCAATGGATTTGAGGATGTTGACACCATTTTCCTTTCCAAGGCAATACAGTCTGATTCGTTGAGCCCAAGAATCGTAGTCAGTTCTGTCAAGCATGGGTGGACGAGTATCTGAGCCAGCAGCTTGAACATCCTCGGCAATAGTGGAGATGACATTAGGAACGTTGGTAGACATGTCAATAGATTATACGGGATTTTATAACTCTATGATTAAACCGGGAAATAGATTCTTTCACGGGATTTTACTAAATCAAGAGAAAACCGTAAACAATCACTCAAGTCGCTAGAAGATAATGCACTAAGTCGCTAACTCTTAATTCGCTAGACAACTAAGTCGCTAGAGTCCCAAGTCGCTAGACAAAAAGCAAGTCGCTAAGTAGTAACTCGCTAACCCTCAAGTCGCTAGCAAAATTTTGGCAGCAATTCGCTACACAAGTCGCTAGAGATACAAGTCGCTAAAGAGCAACTCGCTACAGACCAAGTCGCTACCACCAAGTCGCTACTCGTAGTGGAGAGTCCACTACTTGTACTTTAACTCGCTAGATCTAACTCGCTAGGTTTAACACTGTAACTCGCTACAATTTTGTGAAGCAAGTCGCTACGAAGAAAATTATCCGTGAGCTAAGTCGCTAGCTTGAAAAACCATATAAACATCACTTTTCAATCCAAAAACAACCCAACCAAGATGATTCAAGCTTACCAAATGAAAACCTAAACACTTGTGATGCTTCTAAACATAAAAGTACTAACAAAATTCAAACTTTAACACAAGAAATCAACCAAATGATGCAAAAACCACTAAACTTTTTCAAACTCAAAAACCACCTAAAAACCACTAGAAATCCAAAGATGTGCAAGATATGATCCAACCATGGCTCTTGATACCAATTGTAAGATATAACTTTTCACATACACATCAAACCATAACAACCATGTGGCGAATAAGTGGAATTCTAGAGAGAGAAAGTTAGAGGTTTAGGGAACTTAGTGAGAGAAAGTGAAAGATATTATTATGAGCTCCAACTCTCTACCTTGGGAGGTAGAGAGTATTTATAGTCTTACATAAATCGCCACACATCGGGCTGTGGATCAGGCATACAGTGGGTAAAGACCCGTCCGTCCTCCACGGTGTTACTTAACTAACTACTACTTAACTTAAAATAACTACGACTACGAGCTTTCTAATGATTACATATACTTGAGGTGACCGACTCTTTAATACAGGGAATTTCTAATTCCTAACATTAATCTTGCGACGGCGTCACCTTATGCTTGTGACGCCGTCCTCTTTAGCTTCTGACGCCGTCTGGATTGAATCTAGGCCGTCTGAGTTGCGACGGCCTACTCTTTTAAAGCCCGACGCCGTCCTCCAAAAACTAGCAATTTCTCTTCTGTGTCGTCACAAATTCCTCCGACGGCGTCGCAGATTAAGCAGTGACGCCGTCCCCTTGTAATTTAGCAGCTTGAGTGTCTTGATTCTTGACTTTGGCCATTTTCTTCATATATCCGCGCCTTTTCGTCCAAATAAGTGCCATTACAGCAGTTTGCCTTCAAGAGACCTAAAAAGTGAAAGGAACGATATTAAGCAATAACTGATACAAAAGTGATCAAATAAGGGCTTAAACGACCCCTCAAAAAGGTACATTTTAAAACCTTATCAACAACTAACACCGACAATCTCGCCCCCATAACAGCCTCAACATTTACCACACGATCTCGTTTGGAAACTAATTCCGTGCATCACGCCTCAACATCCGCTAACCCTATTCCAGACATTAGCCCCGCCTTCGTTGAGGCAAACTTTGAGGCCTTAGATTCTTTGCTAAGGGCTCGCAAGAGACAGGTTCGCAATACTGAAATGCAGAGGGAGTTGGAATACTCTAGTGAGGAGTATGACGAGGAGATCGAAGCAGAGGGCAGACCTCAATCTGTAGGCAGGGGGCGCACGGCCCTGCGAAATGGTTCTCCTTCCATTAGAAGGTCAAATGGAAGAACGGTGGGTTTTGAAGAAGGACCCAGAGGTAATCCGGGAAGAAGGGAAAGAGTGCATGGTGAAAGGAGGAGCGAGAACTCCAACGGAGGAAGCAACCCGGTAGGAAGCGGAGGGGTAAACCTGCCCCCTCTTCTTGCCGCTCACTTGGGAAGAGAAGGGACAGGGGCTCCAATACCCCCCCTCTTATGTTTCGAGTGTCGGAGATCCACCTCCATACTCCAACATGAATCAATTACCCCCTCCGTGAATGAATCCCTACCTACCTGCTCAAACCTACAACACTTACCCTCCAAATGGTTCACTCCCCAACCAGAATTACCAGCAAATGCCCTATGGACAGGTTCCTACTCAATCAATGGGGGTATACCCTTCGTATCAACCCTCTACTGTTTACCCCACCTACTCACAATCATTTCCTAACCCGTATAACCCTACACCTGTTTATCCACCTCCATACAACTCTTACTGTACCGAAGCCTCTGGAGCTTGCACACCTTTCGTGAAGTGGATCGAGGACTACCCCTTACCTGACGGTGTGAAGATGCCTACTCACATAGGCACCTACGATGGGAAAGGTGATCCTGATAACTTTCTCCACTTATTCGAAGGCGCTATCAAAATGCAAAAGTGGGTCATGCCTGTAGAATGCCACATGTTCACTTACACGCTCAGAGACTCCGCACGAATATGGTGTAACGGACAGAAGTTGGGGAGCATTATGAGTCTAGATGATCTTAAGGCTAAGTTTCGGTTACACTTTAGCCAGCAGAAGAAGTACACCAAAACTCACCTAACCATGCACACCATCAAACAAAGGGACAACGAAAGTACGAGGGCCTTCGTTACCAGGTACACTGATGAAACCTTGCAAATTCTAGGTTTACACGAAGATCAGAGGATCTCTGGCTTCGTACATGGCCTTCGAACTCGAAGCTTGGTGGAATTTCTGTCCACCAACCTTCCCAACACCTACAAAGCCTTGATCGAACCATGGACTCTTGGCAAACTTGGTTAAATCTCCTCGAGAGATCTTAGCCACCGAGAAAGTCGCAAAGTCTTTCGATCCCCCGCCTCGGATGATAGCACGGAACAAGGCCAAAGACATGTCCAAGTATTGGCATTTCCATGAAGATCATGGACATGACATGAATAACTGCAGAGAATTAAAGAAGCAAATCGAAGAGGCGGTACGATCCGGGCAGTTAGCACATCTGGTCAAAGGCATCAAGAAGGCAAAGGAAAAGTTCTCCGATACCCAACTAGGAGAATGGAAAGGGAACAAGAAGGAAACTACACCAGCAGAAGCTCCAATACTAATGGTACGCAGACATGATACCACCTTGAAAAGGAAGGAAGCAGAGGGAGAGCTGGGAAGCGTAGGGGAAATAACTTTCCCTTACATACTGGGGAAGACACCTTCGACTGATCCCGTTATCATCAAGGTACAAATCTCAAACAGGGAGGTAAACCGAGCATATATGGATTGTGGAAGCTCCTGCGAGATCATCTATGAGCATTGTTTCCTAAATCTCAAGACATCCATACGTTCACGGAGGGTAGACTCAAAAGCACCACTAGTAGGGTTCTCCGGTGAAGACTCATGGCCCCTAGGAGAAGTACCGTTGGAAATCACCATAGGCAAAGGCCCCTTATCCCGCACGGAAACACTCATTTTTGTCATCGTAAGGTCAGATTCTCCTTATAATTTGTTAATAGGGAGAACAGCTATGCAAAGAATAGGAATTGTTGTTTCCACCATACATGCTGCTATTAAGTTCCAAACTCCCTTCGGAGTAGGAAATGTTCATTCTAGTTATGGAACAGATAAGGGTGTATATGTTGTCAAAAAGATCAGAGAGGAATCGGAGGAGTCTCCGATGGCAATTCTTAGCTGCACAGATGCAGAGGAACGAATTGTAATAAACTCTAGCTACCCTGAACAAATGGTGGTAGTAGGAAAACAACTCCCAGCAAATTTCAATGCGAAGCTCGTCGAACTGTTGCAGACTAACCTTGATGTTTTTGCTTAGAAATATTCTAACATGACAGGGGTTCCGAGAACTTTGCTGATAGATGGACAGTCCTTCGGAACGGAGCATAAACTCAATGAGTACAAGCACATTGACCCAACGAAGAAGAAAAGGAGAAGCCTTGCCCCCGAGAGAAACGCCGCAGCCTGCAAAGAAGTTGATGAACTCACACAAGCAGGCATCCTGAGGGAGGTCAAATACCAAACTTGGGTGGCCAACCCAGTGCTGGTTAAAAAGGGCGATGGAGGGTGGCGCATGTGCGTAGATTTCACTAACATCAACAAAGCATGCCCGAAGGATTGCTACCCCCTACCAGAAATTGACTAGAAGGTAGAATCCTTGGCAGGTTTCCGGTTAAAATGCTTCTTAGATGCCTATAAAGGGTATCATCAGATCCAGATGGCAAAGGAGGACGAGGAAAAGACAACCTTCTACACAAGCAAAGGTGTCTACTATTACAGAAAAATGCCCTTCGGTTTGAAGAATGCAGGGGCGACTTATCAACGTCTCGTAGATAAAGCCTTCAACAAACAGATATGCAGAAATCTCGAGGCCTACGTTGATGACATGGTTATCAAGAGCAAGACGGAGGAGGACCTACTCCTCGATGTACAGGAAATGTTTGACCAGCTTCGGGCGATTAACATGAAGCTGAACCCTAAGAAATGCTCCTTCGGTGTCGAAGAGGGACAATTCCTAGGGCATTTAATCACCAAACAGGGGATAAAAGCTAATCCCTCCAAAGTCAAGGAAATTTCCGATCTCCAAGCCCCTAAGTGTCTAAAGGATGTGCAGAGCCTGAATGGAAAGATGGCAGCCTTAAGCCGATTTTTATCAAAAGGAGCTGACAAGTCCCTACCATTCTTCAAAACACTCAAGGATGCATGGACAAGAAAACTTTTCAATGGAGCCAGGATGCGGAGGCTGGTTTTCAAAAGATGAAGGAGTTTATCGAAATCCTTCCAACACTCACAGCCCCAATCAAAGGCGAGGTGTTGTTCATGTACTTAGCATCCTCAATGGAGAGCGTTAGCGCAGTCCTTATGGCGGAACGGGAAAAGCGACAAATCCCCATTTACTTTGTTAGCAGGGTCCTACAAAGAGCAGAGATCAACTATCCAGCATTGGAGAAGTTAATACTCGCCTTAGTCTACGCAGCAAGGAGGCTCCGACGCTATTTTCAGGCCCATCTAGTTACAGTCTTAACCGACAAGCCACTAAAACAGATCTTGTCGAAACCTGAAAAATCAGGGAGAGTGGCTAAATGGGCTATTGAGCTTGGGGAACATGAAATCGAGTTCAAAGGACGAAACTCTATTAAAGAACAGATTCTCGCAGACTTCTTAGCAGAAACACATTCCGAACCTGATACAGGAAAGGAAGAGCCCAAAACTAACCTCTCTCAAGTACAGGTTGAATGGAAGCTTTACACAGACGGAGCATCCAGCTCTGACGGTTCTGGAGCAGGTCTAATGTTGGTTAGTCCTGAAGGGAAGGAGCATACATATGCTCTTCGGTTTGAGTTCGCAGCCACGAACAACGAAGCGGAATATGAAGCGCTGCTAGCAGGACTCCGATTAGCTAAAGATATGGAGGTCAAAGCTCTCACTGTTTTCGTAGACTCCCAGTTGGTCGCAAACCAAGTAACAGGCTCCTATGAAGCAAGGCAGCCTGTCATCAAACAGTACTTGGAGAAAACGAAAGAGATACTGGAAAACTTTGATTCCTACACCATCCAACATGTTCGTAGGAATCAGAATAAGAAGGCAGACGCACTAAGTAAGCTAGCTTCAATGGCCTTCGCTCATCTCACTAAAGAAGTGCTCGTGGAAGTCCTTCCTGAAAGATCCATTGTTCTCAAAGAAGTTACTGATGTGATTCACGAAGAAGGAGAGACATGGATGACTCCCATAAGGGAATATTTGATAAATGGTCTTCTCCCCGAAGATCCCAAGCTAGCAAGGAAAATTCGGGTTAAGTCTCCACAGTACCGGCTAATAGGGGAAACCCTATATAGGAGGTCATTTTTGTCACCCTGGTTACGATGTGTAGGCCCCAAGCAAGCTTCCAGCATCATCTCCGAAGTCCATGAAGGATCCTGCGGTCATTATGCAGGACCCCGCTCAGTCGTCTCGAAGATAATGAAGTTGGGCTACCATTGGCCTTCGATGCACAGGGACGCAGCCGAAATCATTCTCAAATGTGAAGCTTGTCAGATACACTCAAACGTTCCAAAAATGCCAAAGCAAGACATGAAAAGTGTGACATCTGCATGGCCCTTCTCTCAATGGGGCATCGATATTGTAGGGCCTATGACTGTAGCGCCCGGAGGAGTCAAATTCTTGCTGGTAGCGATCGATTACTTCACTAAGTGGGTGGAAGCTAAACCACTAGCCTCTGTAACAGGGAGACAGATCGAGAAGTTTGTGTGGGAGCACATTGTGTGCAGATTCGGAGTGCCCCACATAATCATATCTGACAACGGGAAGCAGTTCGCCGAAGGAGTCTTCTACGACTTCTGTCAAGGGCTCAACATAAAGCAATCCTGGACATCCGTCTACCACCCGCAAGGTAACGGACAAGTGGAGGTTATAAACAGAGAAATCGTCAAAGGGATCGAGAAAAGGCTAGGGCAAAATCATCACGGATGGGTGGACGAGCTCCCTCAAGTTTTATGGGCTCACAGGACGCATCCTAAGTCAAGCAATGGTGAAACCCCCTTCAGCCTAACATACGGAACAGAAGCGGTCATCCCTGCGGAACTAATTGTACACACGGAGCGTGTGGCGACGTATGATGCCTCCCAAAATGACGAAAGAATCAGGGAAAACCTTGACCTGCTAGAAGAAAGGCGAGAAATAGCCTCCATCCGAGAAGCAATGCACAAACATAAGATCGAAGGCTACTATAACAAGAGGGTCAGACCTTCCACTTTCAAACCTGGAGAATATGTGCTACGCCTCAACAGCGCGAGCAAAGCAGAGTATCAGGGAAAGCTGGGACCAACTTGGGAAGGACCCTACATGGTAGCTGAGGCCTACGGCAACGGAGCCTACAAATTGGCCACTCTTCTCGAAGAACCCATCGACAGGACATGGAATGGTACGAACCTTCGAAAGTTCTATGTTTAAGAAGTACTTTTTATCTTTTGCTTGTAATTAGAAGCTTCTCAAGGGAAAGCACACATTATTGGTAGTTGTCTTAGTTTTCATTTCAAGAATGATGTAATCCTCCCTACCAATTCAATGATAAATAAGACATTTCCCACAAATCTCTTGCTTCGTTTCTTAAACACAAAGATTTGTTCAGCCAAGTTGTTAATGAGTTTCAATGTCGAATGGCTTGAGGTGTTATACACGCCTTATCATTTAAGCCAATATAAACATTCACATTAACTCTCATAGTAGTTTTTGGCGCTTGTAAATTTTTTTTTACAAAGTCATACTATGTAAAGGATTGGAGATAGAGTGGGTCGCGACCCTCTGTCAATGATCAAGTTGGTCATTATATTCTTGGTGTTGTAATTTACACACAATGAGTTTGTTTAACCTTAGGTTGTAATACTTAAGCGTCGGAAAAATGGCGTACGAGAAGTTAACAAATATAAACTAAGTGTGTAGGGGTACATCCCCAACACTGTCACATTCAAAATAAGGACTATTGCCCTTACACCTACAGGAGGAGCCTATGCTCCAGTTAAATTGTTCTTGGATCGTGGCCATACATCAAAAGCATTTAAATTGTTTAGAAGAAAAGACACACATTGTCACATAAAATAAATTGTCTTAAGGGTACATGCCACCCTTTGGAACCAAATTACTGCTAACAGAGCAGCCTTCATTCTTGCTTTTTTAGAGATGGAGTTGGGTATGGTTGCACTGAGACTGGCTTGGTAGACATAGTCTTCTTGGTTGGAGTGGTAGGCTTTAACTTCTGAGGTTTCTTGGAAAGGAGGTCTTCGAGGGGCGCCATAGGATCTTTGGTAGCCTCAGCAAGGAAGGAGTACTCTGCAGTTGCAAATGCATTTCCTGCCTCATCATACTCAGCCTTCGAAGTGGGACGGTAGCATTCAATCTTGGAGAGGTCCACGGGCTTACCTGTTTTGGCAGCCTCCTCCAGAGCCAAGCACCATCCACGAAATATGGCTGATTTGATGACCTTCCACATCTGAGCTCCCAATTCATCACTGTGATAAAGCTCTATGGCAATGTAAGGCACCACCTTCGAAACAACCTCCGCACGATCCTTTTGCAGCATCTTATACCTCATCTGCAAGCCATCGATCTCCTCCCTCAACTTCACCTCTACCTTGCCGAGCCGAGCCTTCTCACTTTCCAACCCAACACATTTTGCCTCAAGTGCTGCATTCTGACCTGTGAGAGTAACAACCTTGGCTTCCTCCAACTTCATATTACCACGATCAATAGTTAGCTGGGCCACCTTTTCTCGAAGGTCTTGGACGATGGGGTTTTTCTCAACATTTCCCTCAATCTCATCACACTTGGCTTCCAGCTTGGCCACAGTTCGGAGCAACTCTCTGGTTTGGGCATTCAAGTGGTTATCCATTACTGCCTGCCTCGCAACCCCATTATCATGCATGTCACAGAAATTTTCAATAGACATGTTTTCCATCATACTCTTCCATTGCGGAGGGGTCACATGGTCCACAATCTGGTGACAGGCCAAGGCATTTGGGAGTTCCTTTGTCTCTGGAAGACCTGTGAGCAACACAATGTATAATAGTTAACATAATTGTGCAATTTATAATTTCGCATGATTCGTAAGGAAAAACTACTTACCATGAACCTCAACGGATTCATCGGGTAATTCGAAGGCAGACTTCACAAACTTTCTGCCCTCGACACTCCTTTTCTTCACAACTCTACTCCCAGAGGTAGGCAGGGGATTCTTCCTTTTGTTGGTAGATTTTACAGCTTTGGCTGCTGTTCCTTTCCTACTCTTCAGCCTATCAGCTATTCTTGTTGATCCAACGACGGGGACATCCTCATCCGCAGGATCGTCCGAGTCAGCAATGTTCTCCACCAGTTGGGATGGACCCTCCAAAGCAAGTTATGGGGGTGCTGATGAGAGAGGCTCTGGCTTAGAAATGTCTACCTCGTTGTTTACAGATGTTGAAGGAGAGCCAACACCATAAGACTCCTCAGCTTTCTCCGCAGGCATGAAACTTAAATCTTCATCCAAGTCTTGGAACATAAAGTTTATGAATGACATCTCTGCAAAATATAAACAAGGAGAAATAAATAGCAGTGCTACATTGGTCCTACTTAAATAAAAGTAGATAAACATACTTTGTCCTTGGTATATGATCATAGGCTTCTTGGGAGACCCCTCCCAACTCTGAGCAATCCCAGCCATGTATAAAATAGCTTCAGGGAATACTTGCACATCCACAGGGTATTTGACCAAACGCTGATAACAGGGATCACTTCGAACCTCGTAGGGCAGGGGGTCATTATACCGTTTAGCATTATACCTATTTTCCTTGTTCAGCAGCTCTGAAAATTTTGGGGGAACAATAGTGTCTTGCACGTAGAAAAAACTACCCTTCCAACCTGTTATGTTTGTGTACACCTTCCCAAACAGGTTGGGTACATCTGCCTCAGGTCTTTTTGCTAATGTCAACCAATTGCCCCCAGGGTACAAGTTCAAGAATCCTCTTAAAATTGTCAATGTTGGTTCATATCCGTAGGCTTTGCACATCACTATGAATGTGGTTAATTTGGAAAAACCAAAGGGATTAAACCTAGAGATATGAACTTTGTAGTACTGCATAAACTCTAATATCAGTGGGTGCAATGGAATCCTAAGGTTTGAGTGACTAAATGCATGTGTATACACCCCTACGAAACCTGGAGGGGCATCAAAGATACCATGAGTAGGTTTGGGTAACATCACTTTATGTTCTAGTGGGATGGGATAATCGGCTAAGTGATCATGTAAATCTTTCGCAGACAAAGTACACTTTTGTTGTTTTATAATAAACTTGGAATCCATGTTCTTATTTTTAAAACTACAAGAAAAAGAGAAGCGTTTACCTTTGTTTTCGAAGATGGTGTACGCTGGAAAAGGTTACTGCGTGTAAAAGAAGACGGAGAGAGTGAAAATGTTTTAGGGTTTCAACAACTTCCCCTTAAATACCCTTTTTACCGTCTTTAAAACCACACACGTGTCCATCTTTTTTACTCTTATCCGAGTCAAACAACTTTTTAAATTTTAAATAAAGTCTTTTGGTCTCCGGGTAATATGGGGATTGTAGCGGGCAGCGGTAGTGATTATTTCGCATTTAATGCACTTAGTTAGGTAAGTAATTATCTCTAACTAACGCAATTGGCAGTAAGATGTAATTTTTTCGAAGCAAGAAGTCGAATGCAATGCCTCTTCGCTCATATGCATCACTTTCGACTGGGGGGCTTGATGATGTACCCTCCGAGTAGCTCGGAGGACACTCCTCCGAAACGTGTCGAAGCCCTTCCATACGAAGGCCCAGGTTAGGATTCCAAAATATCCATAGGCGTCAAACCATTCGTTGGCACGAAGGTTACCTTAGGGGAATTCGCCATTCGCAGTCCTAAGCCCTTCGGGGTATACTGGACGAAGGAACAATGGATAAGGAACCTCCTGACTTAGTCAAACCCACGATCTCACTCTCTCTCTTGGCTTCCCCGTCAAGTCTGAGAACGTGGGTCACTAACCCCTAGCGGTTACCCACAATCATGGGACGCCCCCATGATCTCCGACATTCATGCAAGAGTGCCTCTAACCGTATTTCTTCCACTATAAATAGGTTAGACGGACAATGGTTTATGGTATGCTCATTCTACACTCATCTTTTTACTTAAACACACTTATACAACCATAACTCATACTTACTCTCACGCCGGAGGTGGTTCGCAGGGTCCTACCCCTGCGCAATCACTTAACGTAGTGTCTTAGTATTTCTTATTCTCAGGTTACAGGCGAGTCTTGGCTGGAACATACACCCCTCATTACTTGGATCCTCATCGAAGCCTGGTAGTGCAATCTTTTCTACAATCAATTATGAAAGAAGTTTTCACTGATAAGGATCGAATTTTGAGACTTTAGACTCCACGGATTAAACATGCTTGAATATCTTTTGAAAACTAAATAATAACCACGGTCTGGTACCATTGTTTGAAAAATACACTTTTTACTTTAATTGAAAAATCATTCTCCCCCTCAATCAATGAAATAAGTTGTTGATTGAGAGATAGATATTTTTGACAACCGTTAAGTACTGATGATTTTCAAAAATAGATTCCGAGTAATTTTTCAAAGCAATTAGTTTCCATTAGATAGTAAGAAATTGTTTTTATAGAATCAGAGCATGAGATTTGAAAAACAAGATAAAGCATGGCTCTGTTCTTTCTTTGAAAACGGGTTACTGCCTGAAATGACATAAAACCAACATTTTTCTCCGCCTCATTTTTTTTATTATTATTTTTTTTAAGAACAAAAACTATGTGCATTCGAAGATCATCTAAAAACCCGTGACATTCTTAGAATATCAACACAAAGTTCATAGATGATATCGAATAAGGTAAAACATGACAAAATAACAATAATTTTTGGAATTTTTCAAGATTTTCTCATTTTTATGGATTTTTTTTTTTTTTTTTTTTTTTTTGTATTTTTATATTTTCTTTTGTGGGTTTTTCAAATTTTGTATTTTGCTTTTTGAATAAATATATACAAAGAGATAGATGAAGAAAGACCTTTACTCCTCGTCTTCCTCTTGAAGACGCTTGAGTGTTTCCGGTTGTAAACTCTTTAGACCAAGACGTGGAAGGATAAACTCAAAACGTTCTCGAGGAAGAGCTTTGGTGAAGATGTCTGCTAATTGGTATTCAATCCTCACAAAGTAGAGTTCCACCACACCTTTTTCCACTTGTTCCCTGATGAAATGATGTCGAATGTCGATATGCTTAGCTCTTGAGTGCTGAACATTGTTTCATGAGAGAGCAATAGCACTTTTATTATCACAGTACAGAGGGATTTTGTTGAATTCAAAGCCATAGTCAGTTAATTGAGATCTCATCCAAAGGATTTGAGCACAACATGATGACATGGCTATGTATTCAGCCTCTGTAAAGGAAATAGAAGTACTCATTTGCTTCTTTGATGACCAGCTCACAAGCTTATCACCCAAAAACTGAGCACCTCCAGATGTACTTCGACGAGTATCTTGACACCCGACATGATCTGCATCTGCATAAGCTGTTAGTGACATACCGGTGTCCTTCGGGTACCAAAGTCCCATGTTGATGGTACCTTGGAGGTACCGAAAGACCCGTTTAACCGCTTCAAGGTGCTTTTTGGTAGGCTTAGCCTGGTATCTAGCACACATGCATACAGCGAACAGAATATCAGGTCTACTGGCTGTGAGGTACATCAAGGATCCGATCATGCTACGATATTTCGTTTGGTCTACCATGATCCCTGAGTGGTCCTCATCCAGTTTAGTACGCTCAATCATGGGAGTGTCAACAGGGTCACTAGAATCAAATCCAAATTTCTTTAAAATCTCATTTGCATATTTAGATTGATTTATAAAAATGCCTCCGAGACTTTGTGAAATTTGTAATCCCAAGAAAAATGACATTTGTCCCATCATTGACATTTGAAATTTAGAACCCATTTCATTTGAAAATCGGTCACACTCATTGGGGTCAGTCGAGGCAAAGATGATATCATCAACATAAATTTGAATGTGAATTAAATGTTTGCCTGACTTCCTGGTGAACAATGTTGGATCAACTACTCCTTTGCTGAATCCAGTAGATAGAAGAAACTTTGATAGCGTATCATACCATGCCCTTGGAGCTTGCTTTAAACCGTAAAGAGCCTTCTTCAAACGATAAACGTGAGTAGGATGCTTTGGATTCACAAAGCCTTCAGGTTGGCTGACGTAGACGACTTCTTTAAGATCTCCGTTCAGAAATGCCGTCTTTACATCCATCTGATAGACTACCATGTTCTTACTTGAAGCATTAGCCAAGAAGATTCTGATTGCCTCGATGCGAGCAACAGGAGCAAATGATTCTTCAAAGTCAATACCCTCCTCCTGACGGTATCCTTTTGCAGCCAATCTAGCCTTATTCTTTAATACATCACCATGCTCATCAAGCTTCACTTTGAAGATCCACTTTAGAGCAATGATCATAGCACAATCTGGAGCAGGTACCAATTCCCATACATCAAGTCGATCAAACTCATGAATTTATTCTTGCATGGCATTGAACCAGCTGTCTTCATTCATAGCAGTTTTAACATCTTTTGGTTCGACCTTAGAGAGTACGGAGTTGAAGAAGCACCATAAGGCATCGGTTGCAAGTTGTTTTCGTATTGATAGTGGACGAGAGGGGTTTCCAATGATGTTGTCCAATGGATGATCATGAGTCCATTTCCTAAGGTGTTCATGTGGTTGTTGTTGAGGAACTGAAGTAGCTGAGTCGATTTCTCCTGATGTAGATGGTTCTGATGATGATTCAGGAGCAAATATATTTTCAAACGGAGCATCTTCAGGAGTAGTAAAGGGATTAACTTCATCATTGATACCAGAAACATTTCCATGATGTACACTCGATGATTGATGATTTGTTGATGAGACAGAGTGATCAGCAGCAGGCGCTTCTTGACTTAATGATATTGAGACTGAAGGATTGACTTCATTTACAAGAATAGGAGCAGCCTCTGTTGATGAATTTGACATTTCATCAGCATTTGGTTCATAGTGTTCATCGAACATTGGATCAAACAATTTCCTTAAATCATCTTCTGATGGAGGTACATATGGAGCTGCTGAAGAGAGATTTGGTACAAGGGATGAACCAATGGGACTGTTTTGTAGTACGGGTCCAGAACAGGATTGTCCAGGAGCCATTTGACCAGTCAGCTCATCAAACGTAACGTGAATTGTTTCCATGATATTTCGGGTTCTTTTGTTGTAGATTTGGTATCCCTTTTTGTTTGGTGCATACCCTACAAATATTCTAATGTCCACTTTAGCTTTAAGTTTGCCTAAGTCTTGGCCCTTATTAGTTGGATAACACAATGCACCAAACACACGAAGGAATGAGAGATTAGGTTTTCTGTTGTGGACAAGGTCATATGGAGTATTTCCATGAACAATGTGAGTCAGGGATCGATTTTGTGTGTAGCATGCAGTGGCAATGGCTTCAGCCCAGAGAAACATTAGAACCTTTGAGTAAATCAACATTGTTCTTGCGGCTTCCACAAGAGTTCGATTTCGTCTTTCAACTACACCGTTCTGTTGAGGAGTTCGTGGAACACTTCTTTGATGGCTGATTCCAATACTTTCATAAAACTCACTAAGTTGTCTGTTAACAAACTCAGTTCCTTGATACCTTGTTCTATGCCTAGTGCCAAGCATGCAAGTCATTCAATGCCCATTATTATGAATGTGAACCTTAGTGTGCCTTCAAGTAGTTCAGACTCCAGATCTGTTAGTGCTAAGAATGTGAACTCGAGTGTGCCCTCTAGGAGCTCAAAACCCAACACTTCTAGTATTAAGAAAGTGAACTTTAATGTGCCTTCAAACAGTTCAGATCCCAGCACATCTAAACAGGAAATGCATAAAGTAGCAAAACCAACTAATGTTCCCATTCCCTCTACAAGAGTAATCAGTGACATTAAAGCAAGCAGGTCAAAGTCTCAAGACAATACAAGGAATGATAGGACCTCGCAAGCTAAAAATGTGCATTGGAAGAGAGTAGAAGATCACCCTAGGAACACTAAGTTTGAGTTAAATAAAACGAATCATGTTGATTCTAGTATTAGCTATAAGCGTACTGTAATTAATTCGAATTCTGCAGCTACTTTTGGAAAAACTTGTAATGATGATTGTGTAGTTTCGGTTACTAATCCTGAGTGTGGTATGAATGATTTGTCTAATGCTATCGAATGCCCAGTTAAATCTATTAATGTTAAGAATCAAGCTAAGAAGGCTAAAAGGCAAAAGCGAAACAAAGTTAGAAAACAGTGGAAACCCACGGGAAGAACATTTAGTAAGATAGGTTATCAATGGATACATGTTGGTCATAAGGCTAATCAGTTCTGTCCTCAATCTGCTAGGACAATGCCCACTAGAAAATGGATGCCTACTGGTAGAACTATTCCTTTAAGAAGTGAACATAATTTGAATAGGTCAAATATGTTCCTAAGATGAGGAGAAACATATTTCACAGACAAAGCATATTTATTACAGACATGCACCTTTGAAGCACCATTCTCCCCATTGGTCATTGGCATTTTCCCTTTTACCTGACTCTTAAGATTCTCAATTTCCTTTTGCAAAGAGGTTATTTTTTCATTATTTTTGTTACGAGTGACTTTAATTGACTCAAATAACTCATTGAAATGACGTTTAACCTTTTCATTTTCTTCTAGAAAACTCTCATTTTCCTTTTGTAAGGCATTAACCAAGTTTTGAAGATGAAAATTTTGAGAATTCCGAGAATCTAAAGAAGGAGGCATTTGGGAGCCAGTCACATTGTTCTTTTCACCCTTTAATTGAAAGATTTGGGCTTTCAACTTTCTGATCGTGTTACAGTGAGCTTGAATCTGTTCGTCACGTTTGTTTAGTTCAAAAACTGCATCAAACTCTAGAACATCCGAGGATATCTTGATGTTTGAGGTTTTAACATTTTCTTTAAGATGTTGATATTTTAGTTGCAAATCAAAATGTTTAACTTCTAGCTTAGAAAAATGTTTTACCAGATACCGTGATCATCCTGTTCAATTTTATCACTTAGTTTAGAGTTTTTGATTTCAAGCTCAATGACACGATCATGGGAGACTTTCAACGCAACAGATAATTCTTGATATTGAGAAGCAGTAATAGAGCAATTAGTAGCAGTATAAAACACATCTTGAGAGATACATTCAGAAATCAAATTCTCATTTAAAGTATGCAAGTTCTTCCTCTCAATTTCATTATATTTTAATGCCAGCTCATAGTCACTAACTTCAATTATCATTGCATCAAATTCTTTTTCCATCCCTTCAATATCTGTATCCATCCCCTTTTTAAGACTCTCAAATTGATCTTTTAATTGTTTAAAGAAAGGCATGACTTCAGTTAAATAACATTCTTTTGTTTGTTCAAAACCCCTTTCCCCTTCAGTTATCCCAGTGGGTGTGATCCTTTTCTTACAAGTTTTCTCAAAATCGACAAATAGTTGAAAAATCACATATTGACTGATTAAGGTCTTGCTCTTAGTGGCAATAGTTCTGGGAACTAAATGCATTGGTGTATTAGGAGGATACACAGTCGCTGCAGGCATTCTCCTGAGGGGAGGGTTTGTTTCAACAGTATTTTCAGCTTTTTGCTTATCTAAGTCCTTTTTCCAAAACACTTGTTCAGGTGTTAACAAAGTTTGAGGCTTAAACTTGTTTAAGGAAATCCAATTTTCCTTTTTGTAATCATGGGGTTTAACTATTATGTTTTGCTTTTTGCTCTCAGGATCGTTAAGCTTCTTATCCATTTTCTCCCTAGATGCATCATCTAATTTTCTATCTTCCTCAGTGCACACAATGCAACTAGGTGTTTGTCTAGGTTTAAGAATCTCATTGCCATCATATATTACATTTTGAGCAGCCTTTGCAATCTTACCGTACTCAGGGTTGGGTTTATTAATAATGGGAACACTATGCTTATCGCTTAAAACTCTATGCTTAGTGATCAAGTGAGCAGTCTGAATGGTATTTCCTTGTACGTACAACTTGTTTTCAAGCTTGTTTTTCAAAGTTTTTAGATTAGAAAACTCATTCAAAAGTTTTGATTCCTTAGCATGAAATTCCTGTTTAAGCACTTTAACATTATCTTGAAGTTCTTTCTTTTGCTTAACAGTTTTAGAGAGCTTTTCTTGTAAGGAGTTTAACTCTTGTTTTAATACTTCTTCTCTAAAGTTACTTTTTCTAATAATTGTACGCATTTGGACATCCATTTCCTGCTCACGTGTGGTCAACTCAAATTTAGCACGTTGTTCATAAATAGCAACACGTTCTTTATAGGCATTAAGTTCAGAGACAACAGAATTATCAGGGGAACATGCAGTATGTTCATTAAAAACATAGTCATCATTGACTGCGGAAAATGCATTACTTGGTACAACCTCACTTTCATTTTGCTTCACATATTGATCATATGGGACAATATTGCTATTACCCTCATAATCAATATCTGATTCATAAGTCTCAAGAGTTTGTACTTCATTATGCATCTTTCGCTCATCAACATCATCATATAGTTTTAATACCTCAGAAATGATTGATTCTTTTGATGGACTAGCTTGCTGTGGTGAGGGGACCTTAGGAGAGACCATTGGAGAGATGCTGGCCATGAAAATTGTTTATGCAGTAGGTTCATCATCGACATTAGAGTCGTATGCATCACAGTCAGCGACTTGGAAGGCATTCTGATGATTATGACCCATCTCCTGAATTGGCTGTTCATCAACATCAGCATCATAAGTCTTGGCATTCCCTTCAGCAAGAAACAATAACTCCTCTTCATCCAAAGCAGCTCCATTATCCTGAGCTTGAACAAGCAACATCTTATCCCTGAAGTACTCAGCATTCTGAGGACGTTTTGGAGATGTGCAGTTCCTTGCAATGTGTCCCTCACCGCGACAGTTGTAGCATTTGATCGGCTTTGCTTGTCCTTGATTTCCATTCCTTCCCCTATTCTGATTTGCCACATATCCTCTACCAGCTCCACCTCTCCCTTGTTCATACTGCCTTTCGTGAACTAGTTGTACCATAACCTTCCCATCTCTGACAATGGCTTGATTGTGTGGATTAGATGCTGTTCTGAGGTTGTTGTTGGTGTGTGGGAGAGAGTTCATGTTTTGACTAATCATGAGAGCCAGTTGATTAATGATGTTTCCCACGTGTGCATCAGCATCAGCTTGTTTGAACATTGGATCGGGAATGAGTTTGTGATTACCATTACCCATGGGTATAACTTGAGATGCCTTGGTGGTAATTCCAATGTTTGAGTAGAAGGCAGTTGAATCATTTGATGAGCTTGTCTCTCCCTGGTTGGTTTTGAACTGATCAAGAATCCTTTTTTCAAACATAGCATGTCTCTCATTCTGAAGAAGGAAAGCATAGAGTTGCTCATAGTTCATATTCTTCAATCCTTTGGTTAGTTTCACAGAGGTGACAAACTTGTGCCATTCGGGATTCATGTTGTTCACAAACTTTGAGTTCAGCTGAATGTTTGGTGATCTGTGCTAAACCGTCAAGTCTAATCACACAAGCTGGCCACTTGTGAATGACCAACCGTAACAGACTTAAAACAGTTCAGACACAAATACAATGAAGATCAGAGAATACAATGAATTCCCGGGTCGTTAAGTCCCACGGAGGATGAATTGGTGTTAAACAACTTCAGATGTCGAATAATCACTAAGGATAGTGATCAATAAGGTTTTTGAGAAATTTATACCTAAAGAAAAGATTAATAAATTACAGCGACTTAAATGCAAATTAAAAGAAATTAAAAAGTTAAAATATATTAAATAAATGCTATCACTATTTTTACAATGATGTTTTTATAATTTTATAAAATAAAATAACTTAAATAAACTATATTAACTAAAACGTAAACCTAAATAAACTTAAAACGTAACCTAAAATGAAAACGAGCGTTACGTGTAAAAATAACGCTGGAGCGCAAGCAAAAACGTAAAATTATTGAAATAAAAGGCCTATGAATGTAAAATCAATTTTCTTACTTACTATATGATAAAAGAAATTTTTAGAAAAAAGATTTATATTTTTTAGACTTTTATATTTTTTATTATGAATTAATTACTATAAAACACTAATTAAATGTTTAAAAATACTAAAACTAATTATAAAAATCTGAAACTTTTATAGAAAATACTTTATACTAATACAGATTTAAGAAAAATAGAAAACTTAAAAAAGCTACTTAAAATAAGCTCGAAATAAGCTAACTACACTTAATAAGCTAAACTGGGTAAAATGTGTATAAGAGATTATTTAGTGCAAGAGATGACAGTCAAAGACCCAAGGGCGCAATGGTTCCAGGTACACCACTATCACTCTCCAAAGGGGGAGGTCTCAGGTTCGAGCCTGCCTACCCCCTTTTTGCAAAAACATTTTATTTTTTTGATTTTCTTTTTGCAAACTATTAAGCACTATAAGATAAGCATTTTCTATAACTACAACTTTTTCTAAAAGTCACAAATAAGCTGAGTTTGAGCTTATTGTTTTCAACAGTGGAGCTTTAAGCTTTTTAAAGGGATTTTGAGCTAAAATGAGCTATCAAATAAGCTAATCCAAAGAAAACAAGACTGAAATAAGATTAAAACAAATAAAAGGTACTGGTAATAAGTAAAAATTTACAAAGAATAGCACTAATAAGCTTATGATAATCTAATAAGCACTTGTGCTTATAACTGAGTAATAAACAGGCCTTGGTAACCAACTTCCAGGCCTCGTGGGGCCCACAGGAGAGATTAGAAGCCCAAAGAAACAGTGGATCCAATAAGCTGAGCTTATTGGCTTTTCAAAAAGCTAAAGCTCAACCTCTGGATTAAACTAATAAGCTTGTGAGAAGCTTTTGAAATATTGATGAACACTGACTGGTTTAGTACATTAAACAAATTGGACAAAATTAAAAGCTACTAGCAGCTTTATCTAATAAGCTAGATTTTGAAAAATGAAAACTAGAACTTTGAGAGAGCTAGGTGAGCTTCTCAAAAAACCAAAGTACACAAGAAAAAGTTCACTAATAAGCTCTGCAAGAGCTTATGAACCAGGCATGCAACAACTGTGCACAGAGCAATGTTTTGACTTTTTTCACAAAATGAAAGTTTGACTAAACTGAACTTACAACTGATTCTATTGACTTATTATGTTATAATAAGCTGTACTAAGGTGAGATTAAGCTAGAGTACTAAGTTTTAAGCTAATGTGATGGGATTTGCATTCTAGAACCTTAACAGTTAACTGACAAAATGAATTAAGAAGCTATTTTGACTTTACTATAAGTAACCACTGGTTTTTAATGTTTAAATGAGTTATTAAAAACTAATGTAACATGAACCAAGCATCAACAACAACATAAACAAGCTATATCATAGTTAACATGGCAAATCCAAACACCCCTTCACCAAACTGTTATGAAGCTTATTAAAGCTAAACATAGATTAAAACCATGAAACTGAATTCTAACACTTGACTATGATGAACTAAGATCAGATAAACACAATTACACAGTAAACAACAACTTATAACTATGAATCATTACTAAGCTAATTTTGACTGTCTAACTAAAATTATTATCAACTAAGATTTTCAACTAACAACCTACTAATTTTAAGTTATAATATCACTAACAAACATCAACTAAGCATGAATCAAGAGAATTTATACTAAGATAAGAACAAGAACAGGTTATGCCAAAAATCAAGAAATATACTTACAACTTGAGTTCATGCCACAACTGAGAACCAAGATCAAAGAACCTTTCCTATAGCTTACCACTAAGCATCTAAACCAACTACAATCCACAGATCACCTTGCTTCATTCTTTATCTTCATTTCCTTTGCTTTTTTATTTTTAACTAATTTTTAGATAATTTTTGGTATTTTTAAGTTTTGAATTTAAACTGAGTTTAATGATTCTAAAAGCTTTAGAAAAGCTTTTTAAGAGCTTAATGAGAGCTTAAGAGTCCAAAACAACAACTAAAAACAACATTCGAATCATCATGAAATTTTGCATAAACTTGAATTTTTGCATAAACTTGAAATAGAACTTAAAACTAAAATTGCTTATTGACAAAGGATTAATATACACTGAAATTGATAGCAAAAGTACTTGGAAGCTTAAAATTACACTAGAATATGAAAACTACATAAAACGACATAAACTAAACTAAAACTACACTACTTGGTCTACTCCTCTGCTTCTTTTCTTCTTTATAGACTTTCAAAAGCATCCTATCCTCTTTCTGATCATTTCCCACCATTGGATAGGTCAAAGTAATCACAACCTTTGATTTTAACTTTTTGGCGCCATTTTTCAATATAGCAGGTTCTTTGCATTAATTGGGTTTGGTTTGATGTGGAGGTGGAGGGGGGAGGTGGAAAGGTGTTTTGGGGTGAGTTGGATTAGAAATCAAGTGGTTAAAAACCACTGGTATTGGTGTATACAAGGGTGGGAGAGACAAGCTACAGTGGTAGCGGTTTTTTTGAATTTAAAATTTGGGCCGGGTTATTGGATTGGGCTGGATATTGGGTTTAGATAATATATAGGGTGTCCGTTTGGTTTGTATTAAACACAAGGACCAAAAGTGTAATTCTGCCAAAGTTTAAAGGTTGAACCTGCCAATCTTCCAAAGTATAAACAAGGACCAAACCTGCCATACTTGAATAGTACAAGGACTATTGTTGATTATTTTCCATTTTTAAAATGTCCAAGGACTAAAATTGCCAATTTTGTAACTCTAGGGACCAAACTTGTAATTTTCTCCAAAGTTTATCATAAGGACCATTCTTGTCATTTATGAATAGTACAAGGTTAATATTTGATAGTTTTCACTTTTTAAATTAACCAAGGACTATATTTGACAATTTTCAAAGTTAAAGGACTAAAGTTGTCATTTTGTGATTTTTGAATTTTAAAAGGTTTGTTTTGACAACTTTTGAATCTCATGGACCTAAAATGATATTTTACAAGTTTTTGAATTACCAGGGACTGTTTTTGACAACTTTTGTAACTTGGGGGACTAAAATTGCCAATTATGCAATCTTGATACGTTTTTCACCAGATTTTGATGTTTTTGCATTTAAAACATATAAAACACTTGTTTGTGATATTTTTATCATTTTGATGTGTTTCTGAGTATTTTCAGATGTTTTTGGCATTCTAACAGTATAAAAATGATGAGTATTTAGACACTCATCAATCCCCCACACTAAGATATTGCTAGTCCCTAGCAATGATTTATGAAAAGTTAATGGATTTTATCTCTTTACCAAAAGCCATTACTTCTGGAGTAGCCAATTGTTTTAGTTCAAGTAAGAACTTTGGTACAATGATAACCAAATGATTTTAAGCAAATCATAAGCTTTCAACGGATTTGATTTGTCTTTACCAGAAGCCGTTTGCTTCTGGACTAGCCAACTCTTAGATAAATTATTAGTATTATCTTTGGTGAGCTGATTACCAATTATGGATTTTCCACTGCCTTTACCACAAGCCATAAACTTGCGGGCTAGCCAACTCTTCACTAGTTTAAAGATATGGTGAGTTGAACACCATACAATTTTAGGCAAATTGTAAGCCATAAACGGATTTGAGATATCTTTACCAAGAGCCGTTTGCTCCTGGATTAGCCAATCCTTATGTGGGTTAGACATGGTGGACTGATTACCATTTGTTGTGTTTAGTACATAGTACTTCCACTAAAAAAAAATTTAAAATTTGGCCATTTTGGGGGAAAAAGGGACTAAAAGGGTACATTTATGATCAAATTCGCCAGAATTTCCCCCCCCCCACACTTAGAAATGAATATTGTCCTCAATATTCAAAGTACCGGCTGTTATGCCGAAACTTAGATCGTAAAAAGATAATATTATTAGCTAAGTGTAGAAACACAACAATTATTCTCTTTTTTTAAATATTTACAATTTTCATTCATTTTTAAGGTCTATATACAACATGTGGGGCATCTCCCCCACACTAGGGTGGTACACACGGGTGAAAACCCATGTTTAGCTACTGTTTTTGATTACCGAGTCGCTAGCTTGACTCGACCCCGAATTAAATTTGTTCATGGGGAAGTAAGTGGAAGAAGCAATCTCCATCGGACTTTCATTCAAGATGTTTGTATAAACATTGAAGCACGTGAAAGTTCCACACCGATGAGATATACAGAGAACCGGCTCAAAAATGATAAATGAAAATGCCGGGATCAAAAATAGTGTCTTCATTCCTGAAGGAGTGAAGAACAGGAGAAGCTACGGGATAGGTGAAGAAGAGAAAGAAAGTCATGATAATAATCTTGACTAACTCATCATCATCAGAAAGGGAATTCATGATAGCATGAATTTCATCTTTTAAGCTCAATTGGTCTAGACATATCCCGGGTGTGTCTAGATCAAAGTAGAAGTTATCATACTCCGGTAGAGATATGATATGAGTGAGTTCACAGGAGAACTCCTCAAAGGAAAATGATTCATATTCGGGATTGATTGGAGTGAGTTCACTGGGGAACTCCTCAAAAGTGAATGATTTATAATCGGGGAGAGAATTATGAGAATGAGAAGTGGTAATACCACTAATCTTCTCTCCCATATGATCAAAATGGAACGTTTGCAATTCGGGAATAGAATCATTGAAGAAAAGTTTACTATCCTCAAAGGGGATAGGATATGAAGTAGGCTTTTCATCAAAAGCCTCGATTCTAGAAATGAGAAGATTAACATTCAATAATGTAAGACGAAGAGCTTCGTCTTGGATTATTTCTTCATCATTCTCTTCTCCTAAGCTGACAGGCTCAGAAGGTAACTCACCCACATAACTTATGTCTCCACAAGATAAAGAATAGTCCTCATCAGAATCAGAGAACATCTCAATATGATCATTTTGGAAGACAAGAGGAGGAGGAATATCATACACATGATCAAAAGTTCCCTGTGACTCTCTTGGGATTGGGACAAGGTCCTCAACACTAGACTTTATGAATTCGTCCGATTCCTTTTCAGGAACAGTGTCAAGATGCTCGTCCCCCATGTTCAGAGAGTGAGTGTGAACCTCTGGTGTGATAGCAGTTGTTTGAGAATGAATCTCAACTGCTGAAATATCCACTGATGAACTTGATGAATCTTCAAATGTATCCTCATCATCACTGTCATAAGGAATAAAACGAAATTGAGAGCTAGATCTGGCTGCTTTTTCTTTTGCAATTAATTCCCTAATAGACTTTTCAAAAGCAATTTGGGAATTTATCTTAGCAGCCTGCCCTTCAGCTAGCAATTCTTCCATGGATTTCTCATGTGAATTTTGAATGACGGGACATTGTGGGAGTGGAGATTTGTCAAAACCGGAAGGTTGACATTGATAATCATCATGAGGACCCCCACAATATACACAAGAAAAACTGGGAACATTATGAAATGCTGTCTTACTCAACTCCTCAGTTCTTTTCACTGACTCCAGAAGCTCTAGATAAGTGTCTTGTTGGGTTTGCTGAGGAATTTGAGTTATTTGGCACTGTGGAGGTTGGTCGTGATCTGGATAGTCATAATTGTTACAAGGAATTGGATTCCCTGTTTGACAATCAGAGCTGAAATGGGGACCTCCACAGTTCTCACAACAGTAAAACTGTTGAGCCTGGATTGGTGAATCATATGGATATTGGTCATAACCAAAGTTCTGAGCATCACCGGAAAACTGTTCATAGACAACCGTGTTTCCGGATTGACATTCAAATCCTTGGTGAGGACCTCCACAAAATTCACAGCAGTATTGTTGATTATATGAAGATAAGTCGGGCTGTGGTGGGTAATTAGAAAAATTTGAGGGGTCGTTAAATGAGTTCGGATTAGGATCATAATCAAATGAATTCCTCGAACCACAAAACAAACAACTCCCGTTCCGAATATCATTACCACACTGTACACACGTACACCAGCGACATGGTGAACCAAAAAGAGGCTCACCACAACCGACACAAGGAATAAACGATTCCATTTGAAAGTTATGAGAAGGAATTGGTTCATTCAAAGAATCAACAAAATCAACATGGTGATCCGAATGACTATTAAGACTCAAAGAACATTTTGAAAAATCCGGAGGTGGGACAAGTGGTGTGCTCTGAGAGCTAGCAATTTCCACCACTTCCGTTATGGTCTCCGGTTTTGGTTCTTGAGAAACGTGAAGATTAAGCAAGTCATTCTTGCTAGTCACCGGTCTAAATTCGGCATGTTTGCTTTTAACCGTAAATCGTGAAAGTGTAGGATCAATTTTAGACGGCTTAGGAGCAATCGAGGGGTTAGATCTTTGGATAACCGTAGGTTGGACGTATTTAGCACCTCCATTATCAGATGAAAGTACCTGGTCCTTTGTCACCCCGGTTTCTCGTTCTATTTCCCTACGCAGAATCAATGGATCATCACGAACAACACGAATTCTTGACATTTGTGATAAAATAGGAAGTTTTTCAACTTCGTTCCAGATTTCGTCGTAGTCGAGAGATTCCATGAGAATAGAAGAAGTTTAGAATCAAATGGATAGAGGGTAAAGGAATAAAGAATCAAAAAGGGTAAGAGGGTAAAGATGAATATTTTTGGATTTTTGAAAAACATGCCATAAAAACAAAGAATGAAAATATTTTTGGTGTTGTTAACACTTTAGGAAAAGTGTTAATGAACTTTTTGATTTTGATTAACTTTACAAAAAAAACTGTTTACAAACTGTGGTATATGTGCAAGTACGGCTCTGAAAAATGCTTAGAACACGCTTACAGCCTCCCCGGCAGCGGCGCCAAAATTTGATCTGTGCTAAACCGTCAAGTCTAATCACACAAGCTGGCCACTTGTGAATGACCAACCGTAACAGACTTAAAACAGTTCAGACACAAATACAATGAAGATCAAAGAATACAATGAATTCCCGGGTCGTTAAGTCCCACGGAGGATGAATTGGTGTTAAACAACTTCAGATGTCGAATAATCACTAAGGATAGTGATCAATAAGGTTTTTGAGAAATTTATACCTAAAGAAAAGATTAATAAATTACAGCGACTTAAATGCAAATTAAAAGAAATTAAAAAGTTAAAATATATTAAATAAATGCTATCACTATTTTTACAATGATGTTTTTATAATTTTATAAAATAAAATAACTTAAATAAACTATATTAACTAAAACGTAAACCTAAATAAACTTAAAACGTAACCTAAAATGAAAACGAGCGTTACGTGTAAAAATAACGCTGGAGCGCAAGCAAAAACGTAAAATTATTGAAATAAAAGGCCTATGAATGTAAAATCAATTTTCTTACTTACTATATGATAAAAGAAATTTTTAGAAAAAAGATTTATATTTTTTAGACTTTTATATTTTTTATTATGAATTAATTACTATAAAACACTAATTAAATGTTTAAAAATACTAAAACTAATTATAAAAATCTGAAACTTTTATAGAAAATACTTTATACTAATACAGATTTAAGAAAAATAGAAAACTTAAAAAAGCTACTTAAAATAAGCTCGAAATAAGCTAACTACACTTAATAAGCTAAACTGGGTAAAATGTGTATAAGAGATTATTTAGTGCAAGAGATGACAGTCAAAGACCCAAGGGCGCAATGGTTCCAGGTACACCACTATCACTCTCCAAAGGGGGAGGTCTCAGGTTCGAGCCTGCCTACCCCCTTTTTGCAAAAACATTTTATTTTTTTGATTTTCTTTTTGCAAACTATTAAGCACTATAAGATAAGCATTTTCTATAACTACAACTTTTTCTAAAAGTCACAAATAAGCTGAGTTTGAGCTTATTGTTTTCAACAGTGGAGCTTTAAGCTTTTTAAAGGGATTTTGAGCTAAAATGAGCTATCAAATAAGCTAATCCAAAGAAAACAAGACTGAAATAAGATTAAAACAAATAAAAGGTACTGGTAATAAGTAAAAATTTACAAAGAATAGCACTAATAAGCTTATGATAATCTAATAAGCACTTGTGCTTATAACTGAGTAATAAACAGGCCTTGGTAACCAACTTCCAGGCCTCGTGGGGCCCACAGGAGAGATTAGAAGCCCAAAGAAACAGTGGATCCAATAAGCTGAGCTTATTGGCTTTTCAAAAAGCTAAAGCTCAACCTCTGGATTAAACTAATAAGCTTGTGAGAAGCTTTTGAAATATTGATGAACACTGACTGGTTTAGTGCATTAAACAAATTGGACAAAATTAAAAGCTACTAGCAGCTTTATCTAATAAGCTAGATTTTGAAAAATGAAAACTAGAACTTTGAGAGAGCTAGGTGAGCTTCTCAAAAAACCAAAGTACACAAGAAAAAGTTCACTAATAAGCTCTGCAAGAGCTTATGAACCAGGCATGCAACAACTGTGCACAGAGCAATGTTTTGACTTTTTTCACAAAATGAAAGTTTGACTAAACTGAACTTACAACTGATTCTATTGACTTATTATGTTATAATAAGCTGTACTAAGGTGAGATTAAGCTAGAGTACTAAGTTTTAAGCTAATGTGATGGGATTTGCATTCTAGAACCTTAACAGTTAACTGACAAAATGAATTAAGAAGCTATTTTGACTTTACTATAAGTAACCACTGGTTTTTAATGTTTAAATGAGTTATTAAAAACTAATGTAACATGAACCAAGCATCAACAACAACATAAACAAGCTATATCATAGTTAACATGGCAAATCCAAACACCCCTTCACCAAACTGTTATGAAGCTTATTAAAGCTAAACATAGATTAAAACCATGAAACTGAATTCTAACACTTGACTATGATGAACTAAGATCAGATAAACACAATTACACAGTAAACAACAACTTATAACTATGAATCATTACTAAGCTAATTTTGACTGTCTAACTAAAATTATTATCAACTAAGATTTTCAACTAACAACCTACTAATTTTAAGTTATAATATCACTAACAAACATCAACTAAGCATGAATCAAGAGAATTTATACTAAGATAAGAACAAGAACAGGTTATGCCAAAAATCAAGAAATATACTTACAACTTGAGTTCATGCCACAACTGAGAACCAAGATCAAAGAACCTTTCCTATAGCTTACCACTAAGCATCTAAACCAACTACAATCCACAGATCACCTTGCTTCATTCTTTATCTTCATTTCCTTTGCTTTTTTATTTTTAACTAATTTTTAGATAATTTTTGGTATTTTTAAGTTTTGAATTTAAACTGAGTTTAATGATTCTAAAAGCTTTAGAAAAGCTTTTTAAGAGCTTAATGAGAGCTTAAGAGTCCAAAACAACAACTAAAAACAACATTCGAATCATCATGAAATTTTGCATAAACTTGAATTTTTGCATAAACTTGAAATAGAACTTAAAACTAAAATTGCTTATTGACAAAGGATTAATATACACTGAAATTGATAGCAAAAGTACTTGGAAGCTTAAAATTACACTAGAATATGAAAACTACATAAAACGACATAAACTAAACTAAAACTACACTACTTGGTCTACTCCTCTGCTTCTTTTCTTCTTTATAGACTTTCAAAAGCATCCTATCCTCTTTCTGATCATTTCCCACCATTGGATAGGTCAAAGTAATCACAACCTTTGATTTTAACTTTTTGGCGCCATTTTTCAATATAGCAGGTTCTTTGCATTAATTGGGTTTGGTTTGATGTGGAGGTGGAGGGGGGAGGTGGAAAGGTGTTTTGGGGTGAGTTGGATTAGAAATCAAGTGGTTAAAAACCACTGGTATTGGTGTATACAAGGGTGGGAGAGACAAGCTACAGTGGTAGCGGTTTTTTTGAATTTAAAATTTGGGCCGGGTTATTGGATTGGGCTGGATATTGGGTTTAGATAATATATAGGGTGTCCGTTTGGTTTGTATTAAACACAAGGACCAAAAGTGTAATTCTGCCAAAGTTTAAAGGTTGAACCTGCCAATCTTCCAAAGTATAAACAAGGACCAAACCTGCCATACTTGAATAGTACAAGGACTATTGTTGATTATTTTCCATTTTTAAAATGTCCAAGGACTAAAATTGCCAATTTTGTAACTCTAGGGACCAAACTTGTAATTTTCTCCAAAGTTTATCATAAGGACCATTCTTGTCATTTATGAATAGTACAAGGTTAATATTTGATAGTTTTCACTTTTTAAATTAACCAAGGACTATATTTGACAATTTTCAAAGTTAAAGGACTAAAGTTGTCATTTTGTGATTTTTGAATTTTAAAAGGTTTGTTTTGACAACTTTTGAATCTCATGGACCTAAAATGATATTTTACAAGTTTTTGAATTACCAGGGACTGTTTTTGACAACTTTTGTAACTTGGGGGACTAAAATTGCCAATTATGCAATCTTGATACGTTTTTCACCAGATTTTGATGTTTTTGCATTTAAAACATATAAAACACTTGTTTGTGATATTTTTATCATTTTGATGTGTTTCTGAGTGTTTTCAGATGTTTTTGGCATTCTAACAGTATAAAAATGATGAGTATTTAGACACTCATCATTTGGCATAGTCATTATGATGTTCCTCATGTCATTAACAAGCTTGTGGAATCTCACGTAATACTCATAGACACTCTCATCTGGTTTCATCTTGAAGTGCTCAAATTCATCATAGAGTTGTGATTCTCTGTCTTCTATAGTTAATTCAGAACCTGAGAGAAGCATCTTGACATTATCCCATACAACCTTTGCTTCAGTGTTGTGATTGATAAGCTTGTAGATGTCTTTTGGAAGACCTTGCAGTATAATGTTAGAAGCCCTGATATCTGCATCGAATCTCTTTTTCTCCTTATCAGTGAGCTCATCATACGTCTTTGGTATGTCTATTCCATAGATCATTGTTCCATCTGCAGCTGTATCAATCAAGTCTCTAGTAGTCTCAATCTGATAAGGTCCTTCATCGATTGAATTGAGAATGTTGACTCCGTTTTCTTTTCCCAAACAGTACAATCGGATTCGTTGTGCCCATGAGTCATAATCAGTTCTGTCAAGCATAGGTGGACGTGTATCTGATCCTGTTGCTTGAACGTCCTCAGCTACGGAAGAAACAATAGTAGGAACGATGTTTGCCATGATTACAAGTTCTATGGGATTTTACTATTCTTTGATTAAACCGGGAAATTGATTCTTTCACGGGATTTTACTAAACCAAAAGAACAACCGTAAGAATGTATCACGAAGAAGTAACAAGTCTAAATAGACAAGTAGCTAAACACTCAACTCGCTTAGTAATCAACTCGCTAAACAACCAACTCGCTCAAAGGAACAAGTCGCTTAAGGAATCAACTCGCTAAATAGCCAAGTCGCATTAGTATCAACTCGCAACACAATCAACTCGCTTGATGAAACAAGTCGCTAAATAGCCAACTCGCTTTAGTATCAACTCGCAACACAATCAACTCGCTTAAAGAAGCAAGTCGCTTTAGGAATCAACTCGCTTAATAGCAAGTCGCAAACAGACACAACTCGCTTAACCACCAAGTCGCTTAAAATCTTAACTCGCTAAGTAGCCAAGTCGCATACAACAACTCGCATCCAGTAACAAAGCAACTCGCTTCGAAGAAATGTGTATCCGAGACTCAACTCGCTTTGTACAAAGTTCAAATATAACCACTTTATCAATCAAAAACAACCAAACCACAATGATTTAAGCCTTCCAATTCAAAACATAAACACATATGATGATCCTAAACACAAAAGTACAAGCAAAATTCAAACTTTAACACAAGAACTTGTCCAAATGAATCAAACTCTTCTAAACACTTAATACCCCAAAAACCTTATGAAATCCACCAAAACAAGGAGCATGAAAGATGAGTGATCAAACCATGGCTCTTGATATCAATTGTAATATATAGGATTTCACAAACACACTAAACCATAATCAAAGTGGGGCGTTCAAGTAGTTTAGAGAGAGAAAGTTCTAGAGAGAGAAAGGGAAGAGAGTTGGGAACTATGTGAAACAAAGAAAAATGGTATTGAAGCTCCAACCCTCTACCTTGGGAGGTAGAGGGTATTTATAGTTTCTTACAAACAAACGCCACCTACGGGCTGTGGATCAGACATACAGTGGGTAAAGACCCGTCCGTCCTCCACGGTGTTACAAGACAAATAACTTAATAATATAACTAGACTACGACTACGAGCTTTCTAACGAATACATATACTTGAGGTGACCGACTCTTTAACGACTGAATTTTCTAATTCCTAACAAACTGTGATTAGTATTTGGATAAAGGATATTGTAAAACATTTATTATTTTGATGAAATAAAGTTTGGATTATGTTTATTTTCATTTATAATATTGTTGTCCTATATTTTCATGTTTAATTCGTGAGTAACTAAGTTATTCTAAATGTCCATTGTCGATTAATGATATGGGAGTATCATTAAATTAAGACAAATCTGAGAGATGTGGTAGAATATACTTGAAAGTATATTGATGAGAATGCATACCAATTTCAGATGATATTCAATGAATTGAATATAGGACTTATCCCAACTGCATAATTTACTTTGTGGATATTGTTATAAGTAAATTATGAATAGTTATCCTCAGACTTGAGATACCAGATAAGTGTCATGAATGTAGTGCATTTCTGTGAAGCAACTTAACGCTATACGTAACTGGTAGTTATAAGGGTTGTTTTCAGAAATCTTACAAATTTGTGGGTTATTCTTGTAGTCAAGATAGAATTTGTTCCTTCAAATTTATTTGGAGTTTAATACTGCTGGGCCCCTCGTAGGGTTGACAAGATGTTTATGCGGCCGCACCCAAAATCTCCCCTAAATAAGTTTAGAAGATTTGGTAATCTTGGTCAATCACTTACAACGAGAAACATAATAGTTTTATAAAGAATGACTTAATTCCATATCTTTATTTAACGTGGTATTAGAAACAAAAGGATAATAATAATGAGAAATCATTAAAAGGTTTTCCAGGAGCCTTACTCGAGTCGTACTAGAGGCATCGAAGTGTTGCTAGACGCTAACCGATGTGATCACTCTATTAAGATATATCCAAGTGGGAGCTGTTGGTTTTATGGATATAAATTAGTAGACGTGAGTTAGGATCGAACTCTAGACCACGGGATTGCACACTTTACGTATGAGAATTAAAGTTAAATAATTAAATATAAACGTTGTATTTATTTATTAATTAAACGAAATAACATAACAGACGTTAAGTAATTAGTGTAATGGACTAACAGGCATTAAATGTATTTGGAAAAGGACTAGATTGCAAAGTTTGGGAAGGTTCCAGAATCCCTCTTGTGGGATTACAACTGATCGGCCAAGGGGAAAGGGAACCCAACCCAACTCAAAATCAAACTTGTTCACCAAGTTTAGTTTAGTATATATACAAGGCTAGGGGTCTTGTGTTTTGCATCTCTTGTACTCATAAGCTTAAACCTAAATTGTTTTTGTGTGTTTCTTGCTTCAAACGATCGTACACCCCTTCATAGGTGTCGATCCAAACCTTTTTCCACAACAAGTTATTTGGTTTAATAAAACTAGCATTACTTTAATTTGGTTTAGTACGTGTGTACAAGAAAGTGGTACTAACACAATATTGTTAGCATTCTTGGATTGAATTACAAAACGGTAAGGGGTAATTCACATAATCCTAATTAAATCAAATTAGGGTTCTTCCATTGCTAGTTTGTGGATTTGATTCTTGTTCGGCTAGAATCAAGTAAGGTACGCATATTCTTCTTATGTTAATTAATTATTCGTTAATAAATCCTATACGCTTCCGCATGTATACTTTGATGTTTTGTGATTAATTATTGATTGTCATATTATATAATTACAACAAAAGGTGCCTAAGATGTACATTCGATATGGTGTGTTTCGATGTACAAGATAGATTAGCATTAGATCCAAGGATATTGATATCCTTGATGATGTTGTAATAAGGAGTTGGTCTCCTTTGGGATTAGTCGTTGGTGTAGTGTTGGGTAGTAGTTCCTCCATTGTAGTGGAACTCGGTATCTAGCCTAGTACCGGATAAAAGGTAGGCGACGTAGTGGTAGGTGTTGTTCACCTTGGAGTGAAAGAACCCGGTGGTTAGCCTAGTACCGGAAAAAGAGTAGGCAACGTTGTGAAGGTTTCTCCACCATAAGGAGTTGGTGTCGTGTAGTGATTACGAACTCCCGAGTAGGTGACTCGGGGAGTGGAGTAGGGCAAGGAAGGCGTCCTTGTAGCCGAACCACTATAAATACTCGCGTTGTGGTTTTGTGCTTCTTACTCTTATCTTTTCATTACATACTTCTATGTGCTTGTCTATCAACATCCAACACACATCTAAATAGATTGACATAAGTCGATCTAAATAGTTTAAAAGAAAGTTTTAGTTGGCAAAACTATTCAACCGCCCCCCTTCTAGTTTTCCACAATTGGCATCAGAGCTTCGTTACCAAGTTTCTTGAAGTATATTGTACTTTAAAAACTATATTGTACTTTAAAAACTTGATACGATCCATGGTTAATTGAAAACTACAAAGAAAGTTTTTCATAAAAACAAACACCATGTCTTTTAAAACTCTTTGTTTGGATGTTGATTAGATGACAACATTTTCCTCATTATTTATTTTTTTATTTAAATGCACTAATCTTCTTTGTCATGTTGATTAGTCAAAGCTCATACCTACCAAGTCATAGGAATCGCTTGGTAATAAGATTACCTTCCCTAAGAAGGTATCTTAAGCACAAAGGAGCTGGAATTGTCTTCTGACATTTGTTGTGTCATTTGTAAAGACATTCCTAAGTGCATTTGAGGTATGCCTTTTCACTAATCTCTAAATGAAATTAGCTTGATAAATAAGTATGGTTACCTAGGTATTTATGTGACTATCTTTTGTGCATATACATGTATTACATGTAGCTTCATTAGGAAGCCTTTTCTCACATACGTGTTACTTTTTCGTCTAAAGTCGTGGTATATAAAACTTGTGTTTTATTTCACTTAATCCAAAAATTATATCTTTCTAATAATAAAACAAAATACAAATCTCAAAAATTCCTCCTTCCCCATAAATAAACCATCCGTCGGCCCTTCTATCAAATCCCCACTTTTTCAAATCTTCCACTTTCAAAAATTTCCTCTCATTCAAAACTTCATCTTTTTCTCCATTTTCATCTCATCCGAATCAAAGAAGGTTCATCATCAACATGGTTTACATCGCCCTCGTGCTCATCGCTCTTGTGTTCCCTATGATGAAGTTCTCATACGGAGACATATACTTTGTGTTGTTAATCTACATTGGGATCATATACCCAATCATTTGTATCATTCTTAGCATTGAAATGAAATATTATTAATAATCTAGTTTATCTAGGTTATTATTATCATAATGTGTTTGTCATTTCTTTTGTTTTATATGTTTCGTGTTCTTTCATGATACATTAGAAGCCATGTATGCATGCTAAAAGCTAAAACTCGTATCTTGGTGTAAAATTGTAAAACCTATGTTTTTATCAAATCTGTTTCTGTTACTACAGACCCTAGGATCCCGACAAGTATACTAGCCAGATCCCTTATAGAAGGGAACCGTGGGAACCGTCCTTCTGGATAACAGATTTTCATGCAAAAATAAAAAACACCTTCTTCCTAAAAGAAATGTTTTACTAGAATGTCAAACATCAAGTTAGTTAAATGTCATTGCTAATAAACATCTTGTAAAAACGTTAGGTAATCATTGTTTTACCCATAATACGTCACATCCTATTAACTTGTCTTTCCTATAGGTTTCGCTATGTCTCATGAATATGAGTTTGATTTTTCACTCACTAGCGTCTACACACCTAACATCTCTCTTGAGACCAACACACCTGGAAATCATGTCTGTGGGTTCAATAATCTCGAAAACCGTCACTTCCACGAAGGACGTATTGTAGACACCTCTCTACAATTCGAAGAAGGTATCAATACCTCCTTCCGAGCAATAGGATTGGAATGTCTTCTCGAAATTAACGAGAAAATATGTCCAAGGTTTGTATTGGGATTCTTCCGTCAAGTCGAACTCGTTCGTAACGAGGATCGCTCTCTATCTCTTTGGTTTTTGATCAAAAACCAAAAGTTTGTTTTAACCCTTAGGCAATTTGCTCACATCCTCCAGATTCCAAATCATGGACAATGTGCCTTCACTGAAGATTGGTCTCTTGATTCTCTCTTTAACTTTCGTGAAGAAAATAGTCCATATTGTTCTCACATACCCTCCCCGGAAAACTTGATTCGCATAATATGCAAACCCCATCACTCTGATCCAAACATTATCTACACACGGGATATCCGAGAAGAGTACAAGCCCCTTGCACTCATCCTACGTGAAAATGTTTGGAGCCTTAGGGGAAATCGAGAAATCCTTCCCGCTTGTTGTGCTCACATAATGTATTGTTTGCTAACACAACAACCATACAATCTCGCCTACTTCTTCGTAAGGCAAATTGTAAATCTTCAAGGGTCCAAGAACAAACCCATCCCTTATGGAATGTTCTTGACGCGCCTTTATCATAACATCATGTACTTCCACCCTCAATTTCAAAGTCCGTTGTACGTACTTGTGAACAAGAGGATGGAACCTCTAAACATATCTCTCATGAAGACTTTCTTCATTCCCGAACCAACAAACACTCATCAACCATTTGATGATCCTTCTAGCGAAAACGCTCAAGGAACTTAGTAGTCTTTCAAATAGGAACAATCCTTTTGTACTCATGCTTTATCAATGTAATCCAATTTCCTTCATGAAATAAAACATCTTACATTTGATATCTTAGTATTAGAACTAACCTTGGAATATGATGCATTGTCAAAATCATTGCATACCTTTAGTAAAGGTTCTACTTAGCAGATAGACGGATCCCAAAGGTTGTGCTAGACGGATCTCTACACTTAGGGAACCGTGGGATCCGGCAAACAGAAAATGCAATTGCAAACATTGTATTTCAAACATGTCCATAGAACACCTCACTCTAAGCTAGACATAGTGTCTTAAGGCAAATTAATTCCTTATCAAGTTAAGTAGATCTTTCCTACTCACACATAACTCACTTAGATCACACTCAAGACGCTTGTAGATTTATCGTTTCACTTAAACCCATTACTCTTCCGCTCTCTAGATCACCCATCATTTCTCACATGATCCCTCATATCTAACTTTGGAAATCTTTCAATTATGGCAAAATTAATCATAATCATCCTTACCTCAAAATTGGTCGAAATTGATCAAATTCTAGTTTTTCCATCTTAAGCCTTTAGGATATTCTCCAAAACATTTCACTATCTGATCTCTAGGATTATTTAGCTCCACTTGACACTCTTAAAATCTTTAGTGTCATCTTTGTTAATCCATTGGTACTCATGAAAGTTCCAATCTCTTCCATAAAAGGCAATCATTAGCTACATCACTCATTACCCTCAAGTACCTAAGCACCCCTTCATTTAAGACACTTAGGAGGACTGAAACACTCAAGATGGTATAGATCTTCGACCTTAGAAACATCATTTCTATCCTTTCATAGATGCTGAGAGCCGGATCCCTAGAATTAGCCTAGACGGACCCCTCAAAAGAGGGAACCGTGGGATCCGGGTGACAGATTATGTCAACTCTAGCTAAAACAATCATTTCAAGTTCATCTTGCTAACTTAAACACTCCATCTCATTTTAAATGAGTTCCTAGATCAGTATAACTCTTAATTTGACTCTTGTGCATGTTAATCATCACACTCCAATAAATCTTAGTGGCTTAAATCTTGAATGCACTTGCCAAAACCCTTGCCTTATAAATCACATTGGTAGGACTCCTAAAGTCATCATCTTCACTCTCATTTTCAGCACTTAAGAAACCTTTACAAACCTTTTAAAATCATCTCATCATGAGGAAAACTCCAAGTAGCAACTTATCCACCAAAGAACCACCCAAGAAAATTGCTCGTGTTGTACACGAAATTTCTTCAACCGAATCATCTCCGGTCAAGCCAACAAATGCAAGGATTTCTTCTCAACCAATCAAACCAATTTCTAAAAGGATAGTACCCACTAAACTACCTATGCCAAACACCACCATACCTCATAAGCCAAACAATATCATCACCACATCTCTACAATTTAGAGGATTTGCCTCCTAGGCCGTCTCATCCACCTCCGCTGGCAACATTCTCCTCATTAGGAGGAATAATGGTACATAATTAAGGTGTTGAGTCAACACTAGCTCCGGCTTCCTTTTCGCCGTCACCATCATATAATCCCATTTGGATTATGAGAAATTATCAAAGTCAACCACCCGACCATATGGAAGTTGACACTTTTCTACCACCACCACCACTACCTAGCCGTGACAAAGATTGTTATCATTGTCAACATGTTGAAAGTTTGATACATGAAGTACGAGAAGATCAACGTTTCATGTTCTATCACCTCCTCGAACGTTTTGACGAGATTAAACCTAAACAAACTTGAGCTAGAGGATTTTTAGTGGTGTCCTAGTATCAAGCGTTACTTACATAAGTCTAGTAATTCCAAATCATGTATCGATCATTTTTTAGTTTTTAGAGTCATGTATATCATATCTCTAGTTTTATTAAATGAAAATACATGCTACTTGCTATATTTCTGAGTATATGATTATGTTATATAATACATATCTCACTTTGATACTAACATAATGTGTTATATCATCATTGCTGAAATTAATCATCAGCCAGACGGTTCCCTTAAATTTGCCTAGACGGATCCCTACTAGGGGGGAACCGTGGGATCCATGAGACAAAAAACTAATTTTCTACTAACTTGAGTATTCTTTGCAGGAAATTATGCATAATTCTTGTTTTCTAACCCTTGTTTTGTAGTTATTCAATTTACACATGAAGACTTTGACACCCTAAAGCTAGGGGGAGTTTTTTGTCAAAGCAATACATTGCAAAATTACTTGCAATATTAGGAGTAAATTTCATGACATCCCTTTGCAAAATTCCAATCATCAAGGGGAGCACATTCGTCACTTAGACGAAACTTTTTTTTTTGCAAACTTAGTTGCACATGACCTAGCTTAGTATTACTTTCTTGACGCCCTTACATAGGGATGGACTCGTCAAGGGGGAGTAAAGACGAGATCCTTTCCCGTTACTTGCTCTCAATTTTTTATTTCTTTCACATGTTTTTCCTAAAAACAATGTGTTAGTTTCCTTTCGAAGCTCTTTTTGTTTCGACAAAAAGGGGGAGAAGAAAGTAAAAACTACAAATTCAAACCTTTACGAATTTTAGCTTTTCCTTAAAATAATTTTATTTTTTGTCATCAACGACAAGGGGGAGATTGTTAATACAAATAAGCCTTAAAAACGTTTATTTATATTTTACGATCTTCTAATATTTTGTCGATAACAAACGTAAAATCATTTTAACGAAACAAAGAAAATACGTAATTAGTTTGAACTAATAGTTTCTAACATACTTACATTTTCACATAAAACACTAAAACAAGTATAAGTGATTTTATGATTTAATATTACTGTTAGGATTTAATAAATCCAGTTATTAAAGAGTCGGTCACCTCAAGTATATGTAATCGTTAGAAAGCTCGTAGTCGTAGTTATTTAAAGTTAAGTAGTATTTAGTTAAGTAACATCGTGGAGGACGGACGGGTCTTTACCCACTGTATGCCTGATCCACAGCTCGTAGGTGGCGATTTGTGTAAGACTATAAATACTCTCTACCTCCCAAGGTAGAGAGTTGGATCTCATAATAATACTTTCATTTTCTCTTACTAAGTTCCCAAACCTCTAACTCTTTCTCTCTCTAAAACCTTAAGTTATACGCCTATTTGTGATTATGTTTTGATGTGTATGTGAAATCCAATATATTACAAATGGTATCAGAGCCAGGTTTTGTAGATATACACAAGTCATAATTTCTTCAATTAAGTGTGGATGTTGTGAGCATGAGGCTTTGGATTGACTTCTCAATTATGATCAGCTGCAACCGTCCAAATGTACCTGCAGACAACAGTTAGCAATAAAAACACACAAAAGTGTCTTTGATCACTTTCATTGAATTGAGGTACATGGCCCACGGTTCCCCGTTGATCGGTACAAGTACTGCCTTTGATCAGGTATAATTCCGAAGAATCTCCTTGACAGGGTTTCGCAGCTGTTCTAGCTGTTCTCAAACCGGAACGTCTCAAAGAAGACAACACGGAGTGAGTGAACCAGTGAATTGAGATTCACTGATTGATGAAAATTTGATTTGAAAACAATCGCGTATTGCTTGAAGAAAGAGTTTTGCAATATGACGAAGGTTTTATGAGAAAGATCAATTTTCAATAAAAAAAAAAATACTCTTTTATTTTGAAAACATAATACACAGTCGTAGTGCTAGAGAAAAGAGTTGTAACATATTGGATTTCACAAACACATCATATCATAATCACAAGTAGGCGTATAATATTAGGTTTTAGAGAGAGAAAGAGTTAGAGGTTTGGGAACTTAGTGAGAGAAAATGAAAGTATTATTATGAGCTCCAACTCTCTACCTTGGGAGGTAGAGAGTATTTATAGTCTTAAACAAATCGCCACCTACGGGTTGTGGATCAGGCATATAGTGGGTAAAGACCCGTCCGTCCTCCACGATGTTACTTAACAAAATACTACTTAACATTAAATAACTACGACTACGAGCTTTCTAACGATTACATATACTTGAGGTGACCAACTCTTTAATAACTAGTTTTACTAAATCCTAACAATCTCCCCCTAAGGGAGGTCACCTCAAAAATACATTGAATACAAACAGATATTATAATAATATTGTTCTTGGATTCTTGTTAATGTTCTTTGCTCTGAAGCTCGTAGTCATTGATTCTTCATTTTTGCATGTTTGGTTAATCCAAGTGGAGGTCTTAAACTGATCCACGTGATAATGAGTTTTGAGCCAGCATTGAGATCATCAGCTAACATAAATCTCTGACTCTTCCATTGTGGTGTTGGTATTATCTGATGTTGTGACATTTGGACCGACATGCTCACATTCTGGATCATGATTTCTTCTTATCAGAGTAGCGGAAGCTTTAGTTGATTCATGATATTTGCAGCAGCGTAGCAGAAGCATGGAGTGAAAATATCAGAGTCATTGATGCACTTATCATGATTTATTTAGGGATGAATGTGTTGAGTGAGCAAGCGGCTATGGATTGACCGCTTCATTCTGATCAGCTGCAAACGTCGGGCGTACCTGCATACAACGGTTAGCAATAAAGTGCATGAAAGTGTCTTCGTTCACTTTCATTGAATTGAGGTACACGGCCCACGGTTCCCCGTTGATCAGTACAAGTACTGCCTGTGATCAAGTATAATTCCGAAGAATTTCCTTGACAGGGTTTCGCAGCTGCTCTAGTTGTTCTCAAACCGGAACGTCGACAACACGGAGTGAGTGAACCAGCGAATTGAGATTCACTGATTGATGAAAAGAGATTTGAAAAACAATCGTGTATCGCTCAATAGAAATTGGTTTTGCAATACAACGAAGGTTTTAATGAAAATCAATTATAAATCATAAACACCTTTTATTTTGAAATGTTAGTACACAGTCGATGTGTTAAAGAAAAGAGTTTTTAAGCACAAAGACCGGTTTTTCAAAGGTATTCGTCAATCCATAACCTGAACCAGGATTGATTCAAAATATTGAATCGCCCCATTGTTTCTGCTCAGTTGTCACATGGTTGATCTATTGGATAGATCTCACATGCCACCCACCAGGAGCTTGTTTGATGTTGGCTCCAGAAGGCTTTCCATCTTCATTGTGAATATGTTTGCATATCACTTAGATGTTCTGGCAATACCACAAGGATAATGCGTAGGACTCATAAGATATAATACCCCTTTCCACATTGTGTGAAACAGAGAGTCTTCATTGACAGTGTACTAATGAGATTTATTTGATGATCTCGTGGCTCTAGACTCAATTGTGCACATTTGGTTTCCTATGCCGGAGACTAGGGAGAGGGTCTCCTTCTTCAATATCAACAAACTCTAAGAGAAAGTCGATAGATAAAGTCGGTTCCCCGTGAGAATGAAACAAGGCCTTAGAAAAGGAAGTTGAGTAGCTTGGGAAGTTGTAGTGTAGTGCGTCACTGGGTCCATGACGTCTTGTCTTCAATACCAGTGTTACCTTAGTAACCACCAGTAGCATATGAACTGAACCCGGTTTCTGCCCTAAGGTTGAATTATTGGAGGGCTATTTATTTTCACCCTTTTCAAATTTAATTCTTTTTCATTCTTCAACCTCTTCAGTGCTTACCGAGATTTCATAACTAGAACCTTGTTGGGTTTATTCCAGTACTAGCTCTATCTCAGTCCGCACTCTTCCCATATCTCACTTTTCTCCTTTTTTTCATCATACCTAAGGACTCTACACTATCTAGTGGATTGTCCCTGGGTAGATCCCTCCGGTTCTGGCGGATCGTGGGAACGAATACCTAACCTAACCATCCTTATATCACCATACATAAAGTAAATTTGGTCGGTCTATTTGGTATTGTTCATCTGCCGTTGGAACCAATTGAAAAACATTTGAAAATCAATCGAGATACTTGTGATATATTATCAAAGCATTTTGTACCTGAATTGTTTTTGATATTTTTAGAAAAAGAGCTCCCCCTCAACATGTGCATCATGTATTAGAAATCGTTTTAGCACACGGAGGCAAGAGGAAAAATTAACTTCTTTGATTACCATTTTCTAAAAGATATCAACATCACTTCCCTGATCAAATCAAGTATATAAAGCATATTGAGGAAGGATGAGGTTTTCATAAGTTTGCTCCCCTTTAATATGTGCCTCGAGGTTTCAAAGAGTTTTGCACATATTAGAAGGAACCTGCACTTAGAGACAAATCAATCACGTTTCAATTCTTTGTGGTTTTAAAAGGATGCTCCCCCTCAACATGTGCATGGAAAATTTGAACTCTAATAACATGCATGAATATCTTTTGAAAACATGACAAATAACCTTTTGATTTAATTGAAATTATTCTCCCCCTCAATCAATGACATAAGTTGTTGATTGAGAGATCGAGATTTTGACCGATGTCAAGTCCAATTGAACTTCAAAAATATAGGCCGAGTTATTTTGTTCAACATTGTTTTCATTAGATAGCAAATATTTTTCAGAAGAATTTATAGAAGGAAAAATATTTGTGAAAGAAACATTTGTCCTTTTGGTGACAAACATTTGTTTTTAGAATCAAAGGATGAGATTTGAAACATACGTTAAAGCATGGCTCTGTTCTTTCATTAAAAACGGGTTATAGACTGAAATGACTATAAACCTTTTATTTTCCTTTCTCCCAAAATTTTTTTTTTTTTATTTTTTTTTAAACATTCGAATAACATCTAAAGTCCCGTGTCATTCTTTGAATGACAGCACAAAGACCGTAGATATTATCGAATCGAGAAAAACATGACAAAAAGACAGTATTTTTTTAAAAAAAATTTTTCAAGATTTTCAATTTTTTTTTAATGGATTTTTGAAAGTTTTATATTTTTCTATTTTCTTTTTGTAGATTTTGTAATTTTGTATTTTGCTTTTTGAAATAAGTATTTACAAGAGATGGATGAAGAAAGACCTTTACTCCTCGTCTTCCTCTTGAAGACGTTTGAGTATTTCCTGTTAGGTCACTAGTTTTACAACACAAGCTTAATAGAAAGAAATAGAGAGGAGAAGAGAGGCGGCTGAACAATATTACACACACACACACACGAAATAATGAAGACAGTTATGCGTAGAGTATGAGAGTGAATAACTTGAACAACCAACCCTCAAGTGAGGGTTTACATAGAGTATTTATAGGAGGGAAGCTAGGGCAACACTCCTAGTTCCCATCCTTTCTTTTATGGGCTTGGGCCTAAGCTCATGGGCCTTCTACATAAGCTTAAGGCTAATAACAAACATAAAGGCCATAATAAAGCTAACTATTACATATTAATTACTAACACTTGATTATGGTTTAGGAGTGATTCCAACAATCTCCCCCTCAAGTGTTGGTGATGAACGGTGAAGGCGTTGATGTAATAGTAGCTCTGACGTCTTCTGACATTCTTCTTTCTTGTGAGAGGAATCGCCTTGATTCGAACAATCTCCCCAGTGTAGAGAGATAGTTATCTTTGAACAGTTATGCTTTGATGTCATCATTAACTTTGTTCTTTGATCATTGTTCTTTGTGGTGAAAGTGATAGTATGTTGTTGTCTGCATCAGTCTGCCTCAGGTCTGCTTCGCTGCTCCAGTGTCTCCACGTCATTCTTCAACATGCTCACACGCTCTATGACGTTGGAATTCAATACTGATGAAGTTCTCTAAGTCTTTAACTTTGTAGATTCTTTGGTTTGACGAAGAATCATTCTGACGGTTGTGTTGCTTTTGAATAGAACTTTCATTAGTGATGATGTTGGCGTGAGCATGAGAAGAATCAGCACGATCATCCTGCTCCGGAGCTTCCATAAGAAGAAAACATTTCAAACGGTTAGTAATAAGCAGGTTCCGGCACTTACAAGTTTGAACTTCGAGAGTGTTAACAGCATAGTGTGAAAACACAACTCTAATTCTTACAAAGGCCGTTCCTGAACTGGAGTCCCACAAGTGAGATAACACGATGTACCGAAGTACATATACAGTTCAGATGAGTCGCTGAGGTACACCGTAGCATCACCTCACGACTGTAGACCGTTTGAGACACACTCCGCGTAATCCACGGGGAGTTACCGAAGTGACCTGCTATCAGGGCTGTTTGATGTTGACCCTGGCAAGAGTTTCCATTCAATCACTGAGGATCACAGATGTGAACCTCTCATAAATGTTCTCGACAGATTGCTAAGATCTGTGAAGGACTCGATATGAACCACTGATAATCTTATTTGGTGATCGTCAAGTGATAAAATGTCAAGTGTTCCTAAGAGATCTTTTGATGAATCTCGTGGCTCTAGACTCAATAGTGCGTTTTGGTTTTCCTGAGCGGAGACTAGGGAGAGGGTCTCCTTCTTCAATACCAGCGATCTCTAAGAGAAACCCAATAGTTTACATAGGGTTCCCTGTGAGAATGAAACAAGCTTCTGTTGAGAGAAACTTGAGTGGCTAAGAAGGTTTAGTGCATGCATCACTGGGTCCATGACGACTTTTAATCTTCAATACCGGTGTCACTAAGTGACAGCCAGTAGCATATGAATTGAACCCGGTGTCTGCCCTAAGTTGAATAATCTGGAGGGCTGTTTCTTTTCACCCTTTTCTTTGCATTTCTTTTTGATTCTTCAACTCCTTCTTTCTCTGATTCTCATATTCTCCTTTTTATAATCGTACCTAAGGACTTCTAAGTACTAACTATTTGTGATGTCCTTGGGTAGACCCCTCCGGCTCTGGCGGATCATAGGACGGTTATTCCTAACCTTAGTCACCTTATAGCTCCATGACTAACCTATGTTGCCATTAAAACCATTGTTTGTGAAACATCTCTCAAAGGGTTTTTAAATGAAAAACATGTTTGAACCACTGTGAGAGATAGGATTTTGCATAAATACTCCCCCTCCACATGTTCTTAATAGTTTTAACGGTTAAATGCACAGTGAGGAAAGAGCGCGCACATTTTGAATTGATCCACTCGAGATAGACAATCCCCCGCGAGACACGGTTACGTTGCGTAGTTAAAGAGTTACATTGTCAGTTTTTAGGTGACAACTAGCTCTAATAACTACCTTGAAGGTGTAGACAAACCTCGAAAGGTTGTCATACCCGTCAGAGTTCATGTCTACCAAGAGTGTCTCGAATGGTACTTTCTACTTGGACAAGTCCTTTGCGAGACACGTTTACATTACTAGCAAACTAGCTTGAAATTATTACCCGTCCAGGACAAGTCTTTTCGAGTTACAAACAGTTTAGTACCGTCAATTCGTTGGTTAAGTCTGAGGTACACAGATTCATTTGCATATTGCACAACATATTTCTTATCACATAATTTTCTCCCCCTCAAAAATGGCATATGAAAATGTTATTTTTGAAACGTTTGAGAATAAATATGACCATTTCGAGTGTTGCGGGAAGAGTGACCACTATGAACAATTTGTGAACAAAGTTTAATTCAAATACTCCCCCTCAACTAGTGATATAAACGGTTGAGGTTTTGAAAATCATATGGGGAAGTACTTGTTCTTTTGAGCAAAACCTTAAAAAATGAAAGGTTTGATAGGTTTTACTCAAAAATAAGAAGCTTTCGCTCCTTTTATAAGGATTGTGGCACTGATGCGTACCACAGGGTCCTTTCTTGACAATTACGGGTTGTACACTGTTATGTGTGCACAAGCCATTGACATATATAATCATACATCCAAATTTGTAATGAAAGAACCAATTCAAGGGGTACCAGGAAGTGCAGTGATGTTCCCAGGAGTGCGCACAGGGCGTTGAAAGCCGGTTATGTTAATCCTGGGTCGACCACCAACATAGATCTCCAATCGTCTGAACTGATCCTTTCTGAACAACCTTTCATCAATCATTGTGATGATTCATCTCACATCCCTCCTTTCCTGAGAATTCCAGCGCTTAGGAGACCCAATTTTCTGGCGTATATCCTTCAACCTATACGCCAATCCGTCCCTAACCAGCTTCAAAGTATGATCCCCGAATTTCTGAAGTTCACTACACGCCATTAAGCAGTTTCTTTGAAGTTCACTGCGGTAAACAACTCCGAATGGTTTGCTGATGAGCGTATATTGAGATAGCTGATTGATGTCGGGAAGATCAAGCGTTGGAGGAGTGAGGTTGACACGCGTCTGATAAGATTCAACAGCCAGCTGGATATCTTCTACACGTTCGTTGATCACGATGCGTCTAATGAAGATGAGAAGTGACTTGATAAATTCACGTTGAACTTCGGTCGAGAATTGTCTCATACGACCCTGTACTTTGGCAAGATACATGTCTTCGATGTCGTTGAGGGACAAATACTCAAAGTCAGCTTCGAAGAATGCATAGTCCTGTTCATCTTGTCGTTTGACTATGATATTCTTTAAGAAGGTGTAGTCCCACTTAGACTTGAGATCAACGTGTTTGATGGCCACGATGTCCTTAGAACTGTACACTGCGTGTTGAGACTTCTGAACCAGGCAGCTTCTGTAGTAAATTCTTCGGCGTTCAGGCCAATGATGAATCCCATACAATGCATCTCGGTCGTATGCTTGCACGTTGTCAGAAAAGAAGCGATTTGCACGTTCCTCGATAGCTATGCAGTTTGAGTAAATAGCCGCTGGGAATGGAAGAGTCAACGATGTAGCGTATTTTTGCGAACCATCGCTACCGTGTAAGAGAAAATCCAGGTCTCTGTTAAAGAATTATCGGAAGGGAATCCGTGGTTCGTCTGCTTGGCCAATGGTCGGTAAGGGTTTGGTCCAATCGGTGTAGTATGGAGGGTTGTCCCTTTGTGTGAAGTCAATGTTTGCTTCCTGATTGAGCCAATCCATGTTGTTAGACATAGCTCGAGCGATGTTCTCAAGATGATATTCGACCTCGAGGGCGCTTTCAGAGCTGTCTTTTAGAAGTTGAAACGCTTCATTCTTGATTCGCTTCAACTCAGATTTCGTCATTTTCTTCACATGGAACTTTTCTTGCAAAAGTTTTGCGTGCTCCAATGTAGAACCGTCTACCAAATTCTGACCTTCTTCAGGGTAGGGAGTTTGATTGACAAGTGTGGAGAACCATTCAAATTCTTTGGTTTTATCGTCATCTAGCCATGATACGACTTCAGGCTGAGTCGTCTTCTTCTTCTTTTTGGAAGGCCTTGATGATGATTCTGGTTTCTGCACTTGTTTGGGTGAGGTGGGTTGTTGTAGGGGCTCAAGGACCTCTTCATCGTCACCACCCGTATACTCAAAGTAATCACCTATTTTTTGAGTCAGGGGTGGTAAATCGGAATCGTCCTGAGGTTTTTCAGTTGAAGAACGAGGAGGGGACCTTTGTTGAGTAGAAGTCCGTTGGGGAGGAGGAGGCATCGAAGAAGATTCACCAAACTGCTTCTGATGTTTTGGTGCAGAGTCTTTATCCTTATCCTTATCTGCATCGTCTCTAGGACGTTTCAACTTTTCTGCTTCAAATCTACAAGCTTCTTGAAGTTGGTAGTCTAGCAATGCTTGATACAGTTTTGCTTCATCAGAATTGAGCATTGCAGATCGTGGCGACATTTGTGTGACAAGCTTAGCCACCAATTCATTATCCGAGAAAACTACAGGATCAGATGGATTGATTGTGACGGTTAAAGGTGTTGATCGAATAGTTTGCTTGGTGATCTGCATTAGATTTGGATAAAGTTGTCTGGTGAACAACTCCTTTGTGACTTTAGGAACGTACTCCAGAAGGTACTTTTTCGTGTAGCCTTCGATCATTTCATTCAGTTCCTCCTGACGATGACTTCTCATGAATTCCTGAATAACTTCCCTTTCTTTCTACATCTTGTCATTCTCATCATGTAAGTACTGCATTTGGTCAGCATACCAATTCAGTTTTCTGTGGAGCATGTCCTTCAGACATCTTGTGCAGTTTCAGAATAATGAATCTCCTTGTCTGATTCTGTTCCTTCAGAACTTTCGTCCAAAAGCTTTCTTGGAGGTTCAGGTGTAGAGGATGGAATAGGAGTAGCTTCCTGAGAGGGAACTTTCTTCTTAGGAGTAGGTTTCCTCTTTGGAATAGGTTTTCTCTTTGGAACATTCCTCTGACTATCTGTACTTGTGGCGCTTCCAGCACTGCCTCTTCTGGTCCTTCGAGTAGGTGTCCCAGAAGCCTTTTCATTAAGGTGTCCAACTTTACCTTCTTTAACGGCTACCTGATACCTTTTATACGTTTCCAGCTTTTTGATTTCCTCTGTAAGAAGGTGATCGGGTAATTCAGCTCCCTGTTTCTTCGTAGACGTTTCTTTGATTCTGACAGATAGAATGTGCTCAGTCTGGATGTCATGATTATCTGGGTCATTGATTCTCCTTGGGATATCAGGATGAAGTCCAAGAGCTCTCTGAATCAACAGCTTGGTGTATCTGACATAGGGAATTTTGTTGCCAAGCTTCTTCTGAAACAACATCATGTCTTCCCAAAGCAGTGCTTCAATTATGATTTCCTTCTTGTTGATCAGAGACCAGAAAATCTGCAGTTCCATGAGCTTGGGATGCTCATATCCACTGTCACGACCCGAGACTGATTTGGTGATGATAATATAGAGTGTCCTCCATGGTTGAGGAATATTCTTCAGCTCCACGAGAGAGTGCTTAGTAATGATTCCTGTAGCTTCATCATAACCAATATCTATCAAGAATTGCAGGACAGTCTATCCAGTAGGGGTGGCAAAGAAGTCGGTTGGAGCGATTTCTGGAATGATGAGAACAGCTCGTAAGTCATCAGGAGTGATAGTGACTTGTTTGTGATTAAGAGTCACATTGACAGCATTTTGACCAGTTATCCTCTGCATGGAATCCCAGAATTGTTGAATGTAAACCTCTGGAACTGTGGCAGATTGTGAGAGCATGTTTTGGTAGGGATGATTCCTGAGAATATCCATTGCAATGAGACAAGAAGATTCTAAGCATGTGAGGGTGTCAAAGTCAACCCTAAGGTTGTTCTTTCCAAGCTTTCTCGGGTAACCTTCTGGAAAGATATCCGCAATTGTAAGAACTTCTTGTGCATCCACGTTCATTTGTTCAGCCATATCTTTATCTGAAATAACATTAGCCAAAAGAACCAACATATCAAAAGACATAATGTTAGTCAACAGAAGGTTTTATTGTCTAGTTATTGAATGAGTAGTGTTAATGATTGTTACGAGTCCTAAGTCACTTGTTTATCCAATAGTCTAATGATGCTCAGAAACATTTCGTGAGTTAGTTAACTTTAAGGTTTTAAAGTTTATGTTATCACTTATATTTCATAACATATTAAACGTTTAAGTTTATTAGTGACATTATTGAATTCGTGATGATATGATTAGCTTATTAACAAGATTGTACACGTAACAATTCATTATGAAGGTCCATCCAGGCTTATGCGTAGCAATGACAAAGTTATGCGTAAGCAAGTGTTTTATACGCGTAGTTATAAGCTTGCGCGTAGGATCCTATCTTACGCGTAGAAAATGTTACGCGTAGGAAAAGGGGACTTTAAGCGTAGAGCTTACGCGTAGGCGTATAGAAAACCTTACGCGTAAGGCTTACTCGTAAGAGTAGACCTTATGCGTAGAGGCACTGTTTACGCATATCCTTCACAGGATACGCGTAGTCCCACTGTAGAACCTTACGCGTAGGCATAACTGACTACGCGTAGGGTAATCCTTATGCGTAGAAATGCAAATGTCCTTGATTCTGAATTTTAAGCGTAACAAATCCTGAAATAAGTTCATCAAATCATTAACATTATCACAAAACATCATTTTAACAACAATTTATGGCAAGAACATTTATGATTCAGTTATGCGTAGAAAGTCATACGCGTAGGTCAAAACCCTAAGGGTTGAGAATTACGCGTATCACTTCTAGCCATAGGATATGCACCATTTTAATTCTGGTAGTTCTAGAGTGTTGGTAGAGTCTTTAGGCCAAGTTATAACATCAAAATCGTTGTGAATCAAAAATACCCAAAAGTTATGAACTTTAAACCCTAGTTTCAAATTGTCAACCAATTTGTGTTTCTGGGTGGTTACCAACTATGGAAATGATCAATTCAACACCTTATGACCACAACCCAACAATCTATTTGACCAAAACACTTCTCATTTTGAAAAACCAAAATTGACTTATAAACCCTAATTTTTCAAAAATCACCAATTCGTGTTTCTGGGTGGGTTTTTATGGTTAAAATGGTATCCTTGATGTATAAACAACGTTTTGACACTATCCATATAACCAAGAACATACACACACTGATTTTGTGTTCATATGCTTAAGCGTAGAACACAAAATCACTTGAAAAACACCTTTTAGCCGTTGGATTTACATGAAATTAAAGACCTTATCTTAAAAACATGTTTTAATCACAAAACAACTTACAAAGTGATGATCAAAACAACGGATTGCTCGAATGATTCTTAGGCGTAGATGTGTTTAGGTTTAGAATTAAATGTGAAGTGAAAGTTAGGTGGGGAGGTGTTTTATTTAAAATAACTTTAACATTTTGACAGTTTTGGTCCCTCCACCTTTTCCTTTTTCAAACAAAGTCATTTAACTTCCATTTTGTTACCAAACAGAGATTTTAAGAAAGAAATTTGACGACACTCCCCCTCGACTTAAGAAAAATGATGAAAGGTTATTAATTTTAGTCCGAGGAGTTTTATAGAACCAGAAACATTTACCACCATTGATAAGAGAAACAACCGAGATAAGATAACATGCAAGTACACAGATGTTTTGAAACAGTTAAGAGATAATATTCTCCCCCTCAACACTTGATCGGAAAAAAATACTGAATTTTGAAAGATTAAAGTGTTGACGGAAGAAATGTACTTGCCATGTTGAAAGAAAAATAGATTAGGAGAATATTTTTGTTATTTTATCAGATTGTATATTTTTGTATTTTGTTTTTGAAAAATTTATTTACAAAAAGAGTTTTGGTGTTTGACAGGTTTTTAAGACTGTTTTAGGAGGTCATCCAATTCCTCTTGAGTCAAACACCTCATGCCAATCCGGTGGACCAACTCATTAAACCTAGCGGGAGGCAAGGCTTTGGTGAGCAGATCTGCCAATTGATATTCAGTACCCACAAAGTATAATTCAACGGTACCCTGTTCCACGTGGTCCTTGATGAAATGATAGCGAAGATCAATGTGCTTTGATTTCGAGTGCTGAACAGAGTTTGCACGAGATCGCAATGGCACTCCGATTATCGCAGTACATCGGGATTCTGTCGAATACGTAACCATAGTCTTTGAGTTGTGTTCTCATCCAGATGACTTGAGCACAACATGCGGACATGGCTACATATTCTGCTTAAGTTGATGACAGCGATGTACAATCCTGCTTCTTTGCTTTCCAAGACACCAGTTTATCACCAAGAAATTGTAGAGCTCCTGAAGTACTTTTCCTTGAGTCTAAGCATCCTGCGTGGTCAGCGTCTGAAAAAGCGATTAGTTCAAAACCAGAATCCTTCGGATACCAGATCCCCAAGTTAATGGTTCCCTTGATGTATCGGAGGATTCTTTTAGCCTCAGAGAGGTGGGTTTCAGTTGGTCGCGACTGATAACGGGAGCATAGATAACAGGCAAAGACTATATCAGGTCTGCTAGCTGTTAGATACATGAGAGACCCAATAATACTTCGGTATTTGGTAGGGTCAACTAATTTCCCATGTAAATCAGCATCTAACTTCTTGGTATGAGCCATTGGTGTGGCATAAGTGTCACAGGTTGTCATTCCAAATTTGTTTAACAGTTCAAGGGCATATTTGGACTGACTCAAGAAAATACCACGGGGTGATTGATGAACTTGCAGTCCTAGAAAGAATGTAAGTTCACCCATCATAGACATTTCAAAAATTTTCTTCATTAGTTTTGCAAAAGCGATTGAAAACTTTTTATGTGTAGACCCAAAAATGATGTCATCCACGTAAATTTGAACAATTAAGATATGTGCCTCGTGATATTGTATAAAAAGAGTTGGGTCAACCGAACCTTTGGTGAAATTATTAGCAATGAGGAAAGATGATAGCTTATCGTACCATGCCCGAGGGGCTTGTTTGAGACCATAAAGAGCTTTGTTCATTTTGTAGACATGGTTCGGGAACTCAGGATCAACGAATCCATCTGGTTGGCTGACATAAACCGTTTCTTTGAGTTGTCCATTGAGAAACGCCGTTTTGACATCCATCTGATAGACCGTCATATTCATATGAGCTGCGAACGCGAGAAATATCCGAACAGCCTCAAGACGAGCAACCGGAGCAAAAGATTCTTCAAAGTCTATTCCCTCTTCCTGACGATAACCCTTAGCAACTAGACATGACTTGTTTCGGATGACGTTCCCTTCAGCATCCAATTTGTTTTTCCAAATCCATTTTAGACCAATGACGTAGACCCCTGTTGGTCTTTCAACCAGTTCCCATACTTCAAGACGTTTGAATTGGTTTAGTTCTTCTTGCATGGATTCAATCCAGTTATCTTTTGTCATTGCGTCTTTAATGTTTTTAGGTTCAGATTGGCAGATAGTGAGTGCATAAATGCAATGTTCACCATCTGTGTGAAGACGTTGTCTCGTAACGACTGGTTGATTCGGGTTGCCAATAATATTAGCCAGAGGATGGTCTTTTGTCCATCTATGTGTAGAGGGTTGATGTTGGTATACATTGTGCAGATTCTGAGGATTCAAATGGTTTGTTGAAGATTCCGTGACATCTGGTGCAGCAGTCTCATTAGCAAACGGGTTAAAGAACGCATTTGGATCAAAATCTGCAGGTGGGGGTACTTCATTCAGAATATCATCAGCCGGTTCATCATTATTGGAAGCGGTTTGTTCAACTATTGTGTTGGAGTCAATTGGTGTAGGTGCATCTTCAACAGCAGTTGTTGTAGCAGGTGTATCAGGTATAGGAATATTATCAGGTTGTGCAGCGGAAACAGCGGATACACCTGGAGCACGTTCATCAATATCGTCACAGAACAGAGGAGCAAATAACCTTTCCATTTGTTGACGAGTTAGCTGGGGGCTTTGTTCAGCTGATGATGGGGGTTGAGGGAAGTTTAAACGGTTGTGACCGGGTTCTAAGCTGTTATACTCAGAAGCCATCTCCGTGAGTTCATCAAAATGAGCATGAATCATTTCCATTACCTCCTTAGTTCGACGATTCCAGATTCGGAAACCTTTAGAATTATCACAGTATCCAATAAAGACTCCAATATCAGCTTTAGCTTTGAGCTTTCCAAAATCATCACGATCATTATTCGGATAGCAAAGGGATCCAAATACATGAAAGTGTTTGAGATTCGGTTTATAGTTGTGGACAAGCTCGAAAGGTGTTTTGTTGTGGCGTTTTGTGATCATAGAACGGTTTAGAGTATAGCATGCAGTAGATACAACTTCTGCCCATAAGTAATCTGGAAGTTTAGCATTTATTAACATTGTTCTTGCAGCTTCCACTAACGTTCGGTTTCGTCTTTCAACAACTCCGTTTTGTTCAGGTGTACGTGCAATAGATGTTTGATGCTGAATTCCCACTTTCTTATAGAATTCACGAAGGGTTTTGTTAACAAATTCAGTTCCTTTGTCTGTTCTGATGAGCCTGATGGTGTTGCGGAGCTGAACCTGTATTTTTGTGAGAAAGGTGATGATCATTTGTGGAGCTTGGTCTTTGCTTCGAAGAAAGTAGACCCAAGTCCATCGTGAGTAGTCATCAACAATTACTAAGATGTAGCGTTTGCCATTGATCGTTTGCACGCGCATTGGGCCACACAAATCCATGTGAAGAAGGTGAAGCACATGCTGAGAGCTGTGTTCCACCTTTGAAGGAAAATGAGCACGAGTGCTTTTCCCTTGTTCACAGGCTGAGCAAAGGTGATCTTTTGAATACCGGAATCGTGGGAGTCCTTCAACTAGTTTGTGTCAAGCAAGGTTGGTGATGGTTTGAAAGTTTAGATGTGAGAGACGACGGTGCCATAGCCAGGATTTTGTAGATGTTGCCTTTGAAAGTAAGCAGATGGGAGAGGAAGCAACCATGTCTTGCATAGAGATAGTGTAGAGACTAGAATTACGCGAGCCAGACATAAGGTCATTTCCTTGTAGATCACGAATGAAATAAGTTTTCTCCCTGAAAGCAACCTCCAAATCTCCATCACAAAATTGACCTACGGAAAACAGATTGTGACCGAGGCCTTCCACATAGTAAACCCTGCTGATTTCGATGTTCCCATTGACATAATCTCCGTAGCCCATGATAGCTGCGAAGTGATCATTCCCGAACCTGACAGTGCCAATGAACTTTGCAATAAAGTTTGATAACAGTTTAAGGTTGCCTGTCATGTGTCGGGAACATCCGCTATCAACAATCCAGAGAATGATCTGTATCACCTGCATTACACACAGACGACACAGATGGAATAGAAGTAGATGTGGAACCCGAAATGTTAGAGGGTTCCGAAGCAGGTATATTAGACATACACACATTAATAATTTTAGGCATCCATTTAAATCCTAGTATGTTATATATCCATTTCTGCCATCTATAACTACTCTTTGCTTTAGTCTTAGTGAATGCACTAGGTGGTACTACATTCTTAGGAGGTGAGACTGGAGCTACACGGATAACAACACATGCCTTAGAATCTAAAGAAGGCGGTCTACCAAGCACAGACTTAGACTGATTAGTGGGCCTAGGGGTATTCCGATTCTTAGGATTCCGTAAACGAGAGATTATAGCTTTAGCAACACATTTGTCATGACAATCAGAATTCATACTCTTCCGACAAATAACACAAGGTGCATCAGACTGAATATCAAAAGTACTTAACGGTTTAGCATTCGTTACATCACTATTTCTATTACATTTTCCAGACGCAACATCTATAGTGGAAGCAACATGAGTCTTATTCAGAGTCCTAGGGTGTTCTTCTACTTTAGCATTCCTTATTGATCTTTTCTTAGGTCGCAACTTCCTATTCTTCGATTGAGTGCTCCTAGGCTGTGAAGTGCGGACGTTTGGAAAAGACGCAACTATTCCTGTTTCAGTTGAGGGAAACACGTTAGCAACTTGTGATTTGGCAGTAGGAATTCTAGGTTCACGATTACTAAGTGTGACTGGTGCAATTCTCTTAATCACGGTAGGCGGAAGTTGTTCATACTTTCCTAACATTTCTCTTAACTTAGAGATAGTGTGAATCAAATCTTGATTTTCAGAACGAATATTACCAGAAAAATTCATGACTTCTCTAGTGTGAGCAAGATGGTGATCAAGTTCGTTAGATGCTTCATGACGAGTCTTATTGAGTAAATCAAATATGACACCATATTCCTGTTTAACTTTTACAAGTTCTTGTTCATATTTAGAAATTTGACTTTTCAAAGACACGTTTTGATCATCCAGTTGCTCAATTTTAGGATCAGAAGATTTTGCACTCAACTGAGCGATTTTCTTTTGAAAACTAAGTTGATGATTGTGAATATCTTTTTCACACCAATGAAGACGACGTTTTGCATTGTAAATTTCGTTGAGTAATCGTTTATTTTCAGCTTTTAAAGACTCGATCTGAAGCACATTATCGGTGTTCTCAACAGTAACAACATTTTCAACAATATCAGCAGAGATATAATCAGATGCGTATGGCAAAGAATGAAACAACACAGCATTATGGACATCAACACAGATAAGGTCTTCCAAGAGTCGATCAACATCTTTTCTCAAAAGTTTCTTTTTACATTTAGTATTAGAAATAGATGTTTCTGTTTTCTCGAAAACGACCTTCATAGTTCCAAGTTCCTTATGAAAATCCCGTTCCCAGGCTAATGCACAACTTTTCAAGTTTTTAACATTAGGTAAAAGATTTTTCTGAAAAATGTCTCTTTGTTCTCGCGCCAGAGGCGATTGAAAGTGTTCAATTTTGATTTCAGAACGATATTCTATCTCATGTTGTAAAATTTTGAGGTCAGCCATGAAAATGTCAAAATATCTAAGAATATTTCGATTTTCAGGTTTTGAGTTTACTTCACTAATTGAAGGTAAAGGACCATAAGTTTGTGCATAATCTGTTTTGGGATTAACATTAGAAGACTCAGGTGTTTTGATGATAACCCTTGGTGTGTTAGAAGAATCCGTTGGTGTGACGAAAGTGACCGCGTTTTTATAATTAAAAGGTTTGTTGTAAACAACATTTTTTAATTTTGATCGACTCTCGTCTTCTGCATCTAATTCCTCTTGACGATGATATTCAACAACACTCATAACAGTATTATCAATTTTGTATTCTGCACTGGAAACTTCAGGAGTTGGTTTGAATGTTTTTAGTGAAAGCTTTGGTTTGTAATCAGCTAGATTTTTTCCATATCCTTTTGGATTGGGTTTTAAGTTAAAATTTTCAATAGCTGTTACTGATTCACCATGTTTGTAAACAACAGTTTTAAACTCTTTAAGTTTGTTTTGCAAGCCGATAATTTCTTCAAGAAGGTCATCTACCCGATTCGTTGAATGCTTTTTGTATGCGGAGAACTGTTTTTGACAAGTTAACAACTCAGCCTTAGCTTTTTGATTTTCCAAGGTGATAGCGTTAATTTGCTTTTTATGTTCATGTTTCAGTTGTTCTAATTCAGACAACAGAGCATTCTTCGAGGCGGCTAGTTCACGCATCTGTCTCTCTAAATATTTTTCGTTTTGATGAGATTTTGCAAAAGCGGCTTCAAAACCTTTTTCACGGTTTTCTTGAGTTTTGAAAAAGTTGAGTTGCATTTGTAAGCATTCAAAATCCTTGGTTAACAGTGCATTTTTACTTTTTAGGGTCTGATTTAATGCAATACATTCAGCAATTTGAGATTGTTGGTCTTTAAGTAACAGAACAAGATCTGGATGAGGCAACGGTTCAGCGTGTTCAACGTGAGTCACACCATGATCATTATTGAGATCCTCAAGTATAACCACGGAGTCAATTTGATTATCAAGGGAAACCATAAGGTCATTTGGATCGTCAAATGTAACTACGGGGTTTATTTGAAAATCGTCACAATGAGATGTAGATGACTCATTTTGAACATTCTGAGCCGTGCCGGATTCAGATATTGACGGAGATATTAGTTCAGATATGATGATGGTTTGTTCGGGTACCTGAGACAAGCCATCAGTGTCATACACTGGGCCTGTTTCACTCATGTGTAACTCTTGCATATTAGCCATCAACATAACAGCTGCATTGGCCTGCAAGTCCTCCATATCATCATCTGAGTCTGCATCTGCCATAAAGCTCTGTTCTTTGTCTGTGAGAGATCCACCAGCTTCATCCTTAAGAGCCAAAAGTAAAGCCTCTTTGAAATAAGCACTGCCCCTAGTCCTCGACTTTGGGCATGCATTAGCCAGGTGTCCCTTCTCATTGCAGTTGTAGCATCTAAGACCATTTAACCGATTTTAAGCATTTCCCTGTTCCACCACTTGAGCTCTGTTGTTATTCCTACCCACAGCATTAAACCCTTGACCACCGCCCATCTGACGACCATAATCACGATTCTGAACTTCAACACGTCCATTGTTCACAACAGCTTGAGTCCGTGTGTTAGATGAGGAACGAATACGATTGTTGGATTTGTTGGTGTAACGGCCAAAAGTATTAGCAATCATAACAAATCCTTGTTGCAATGCTTCGAACGGATCGATTTCCTCAGTAGCTTCACTGACATATGCTTGAGCATTGTTGTTGTTGTATGGAACCAATTGATTTTGTTGAGGTTGTTGCTGTGAAGGTGTGGTTGAAGCGGTTGGTTGAGTTGCTGGTTGAGAGGGATAATTCTGTTGAGCATACAAGGCAAGTTGTTGAGTTTCCGGATGTGACTGTTTAGCAATTTGAGCACGGAGAATCCTTTCCCGATCAACTTCCTTTTCATGAGGCTTCAAGTAATCGTACAACAATCCATAAGTAGAATGATGCATATTCTTCGCTTGACGGAGAAAAATGACATACTTCTCCCATTCAGGACCAAGACTACTCAGAAACTTAGTATTCACTGCAATTCTTGGCATGATGATGTTGTGTTTATCCAAATCATTGATGATGTCTGAAAATCGATGATGATAGGACTCTAGTGTCTCTCCAGGTTCAATCATGAAGTGTTCATAAGCCAAGTAGATTTTGGATTCCAAATCCTCCTGATTGAGTACAGATCCTTCCATAAGAAGACGAATATGATCCCACATTTTCTGTGCAGTCTTTTGAGCATCAACACTACGAAGAATTGGGTTTGGTAATCCTAAGAGGATGTATTCCATTGCAAGTTCATCTGCTTCATAGTGTAGAAGTTCTTGAGGATTCAAGTCTGCAACAGTAGCAATGTTCGTTTGTTCATCTCTTGGTGGAACAGCAGTTGGATCTCCGGGTACAATGACAGTAGGCATCTCAAATGGACCTTCCAAGATAACCTTCTTTAAGAACTTTCCATGTGGCTTCTTCAGATCACAAAACCTAAAGAACCTTATCACCCATTGATCGTAGTTTCCTAGAGTGAGCATTGGAGGTCTATCAAGTGATCCAGCTTCATGAATTGATTGTTGGCTGCTTAAAGCTTCACACATCTTTGCAAACCAAGTGGGTTCTGATAAGGTTTTAAAAGGTAGCATTTTGAGGGGTCGTTTAAGTCCTTATTTGATCACTTTTGTATCCGTTATTGCTTAATATCGTTCCTTTTCACTTTTTAGGTCTCTTGAAGGCAAAATGCTAGAATGGCACTTATTTGGACGAAAAGGCGCGAATATATGAAGAAAATGGCCAAAGTCAAAATCGAGACACTCACAGTTGCTGAAATTAGAAGGCGACGGCGTCAGGTGCTAATTGCGACGCCGTCCCAAGATTTTTGTGACGGTTCAGAACCCAAAACTCGTATTTTCAAGTGACGACGTCTAGTTGTAAAAGAGTAGGCCGTCGCTACTCAGACGGCCTAGATGCAATCCAGACGATGTCAGAAGCTGAAGAGGACGGCGTCACGGACATAAGGTGACGCCGTCGCAAGGTTAACGTGGCCAAGACGAAACCCTAATGACGGCGACACGACGGCGTCACGAAACATAAGGTGACGCCGTCGCATATGTAATCTTATATATAGAATCCGAATTTTTCAGTTTTAAAGAGAGTCTTTTTGGAGTGAAAACCTAAAAACGAACCTAAGGTGTCTTGTACAGTATTTTAGGGTTTTAAACCCTATCTTACATCAAGATAAGTATTTACTTCATTAATTCAATTATGTCTTTGATTATTTGTGTGTATGCTTGCATGTTTTCCATGTCCGGCTAATTTATTTGTGTGTTTGCTTAGAAAGTATGAAACTTAATTATTGAATATTGATTGGTTGTTTCTTATCTTAGTTGATTAATGATCTAGTAATGCGATAGGTCATTCGTTGTGTACTTAATGCTTGATTCATCTTTGTGAACCTTAGAATATAATTACCTGAGTAGTTGTAAGCTAAACCATCCAAAGAGTGCCTTAGAGTAAGAGTTTATCATCCCTAGTGGGTTTGTAGACGAGACCCTTTGGTAAGTTCAAAGAGTTAGGGAGAAACGCATACCCTACAACCTTAGACACACAACGCAACTAGGAATAAGGACGTGACAACTCAACAAATAGGAGATAATTAAGGAGTAGTACAACCTAAGTAAACACATCTTTAAATTATCATACGAGCACACATTAATTAGACATAGACTCCCACAACCTTAGTTTAGATAATTAGATAATAGTAGAGTAATCGGTAGAAATACCAACCCCCCCCCCCAAATCCAATACCCGAGATTCGTACCTTTCCATTTCATAAAACATAAAAAGATAAAAAATAATCTTCCTCAACCTTAACCTTAGCGTAGTAACTCCTTACTAGCATTCCTATTCCCCTAGAGAACGATATCAATACCCGTGGCTTACCCTAATTACTACACTACAACGATTAGGTTCACTGCCTAGGGTGTTATAAAACTTGCTCGAAGAAAAGGAAGTTTCCTTGACCCCGAACGACGCGTGTAGCGTTATCAAGTTTTTGGCGCCGCTGCCGGGGAATAGAATAGCTAGTTAGTAGTCCACCTCGTTTAGGTTCTTTGCTTGATTCCTATCAAGTAAATTTTTTCTCATTTTTAGCTTTCTCTTAGTCTATCCCCCTTCTTCGTGACCTTTGTTCGTAACCCCATCACTTTTTCATCATGGAAGGTGATAACCAATAGCCACGTCCCCATAAAAACCCCCTTAAGCAACTTAGAACCCGCAGTTCCACCAAAACTCTTCTTGAACCATTTGCAGAACCCGAAAGAGAGCTCAATAGGCGAAGAAAAGCTCTCCATGATTCAGAACTTCAAGGCACTTCCATCAATTTTGATGAAGTTACATCTGATGAAGAATCCCCCCATTCCCCACAATCTCCTGAAACCATCATCATTGACAATCTGAGTCAAAATGGCGAGGAAATTCTTGCCACTCCAGCTAATGGACCCATAAATCCTCCTAAAGCGAAAACCCTCGGGGAATACTCCTACCCTTCTGCATCTGGATTCACCAGTGCCATTGTCTATCCCTCGAAACAGATCAATGAGGTATTGCATGCATCTGACATTTGGCTAATCCAAAAGGCATGTCAATTCCATGGATCCCACAGTGAAAACCCAATTCACCACATCAAACAGTTTCTAAAAATTGTTGATGCTATCTATACCGACGGAGCATCTAAGGAGACATCTAGACTCCTGTTTTTCCCATTTTCTCTTCAAGGGCGAGCCAAGGAGTGGCTCGATAAGCTCCCTCCAAGGTCCATTTTCACATGAGAACAACTTACAACCAAATTCACCAAAAAGTTCTTTCCTCCTGGAAGAACTGCAGCAGTTAGGAGCAAAATTCTGCACTTTCATCAACCCGATGGAGAATCTATCACCAACTCCTGGAGTCGTTACAAAGATCTTATTCAACAAGCTCCACACCACGGTATCAACCTTTGGTTGCTTGTTCAAATCTTTTACGACAATGTCTCCCGAAAGGATCAAAAAGGGATTGATTTCTCGACTGGCCGAAGAATCGCAAACCTCACCGCAGAAGAAGGGTGGAACCGAATAGAGGAATACATCCAATATCAAGACAGCCATTGGAATGAGCAAGAAAACGCGTCAAGCATTTCTACTTTCTCAAGTGAAGAGTTATCCTTCGATTATCGGATTGAGAAAGCACAAAAGAAACTAGCTTACCTCATAAAATCACCAGAACCAAAAAGGCTGACTAACCCATATCTCATATGCAACATATGTGGAGGACCGCACGAGAGCGATGAGTGCGATGACACACACCGAGAAAGCGTCTTCCTCTCTAGTCATGATATCTATGATGACCCTTCACTCCTCGCATTTTATCAAACCGATGAATGTGATCCTTGGGGCAATCTGAAATGGAGAACGGAAGGAAAGGACGGACCTGAGTACACCATCCACGATCCTTTTGAAGAAAAACTCGGGCAGTTCACCATGGAAGGGGCTGCACTCTTGAAAGGTCTTGAGGAGTTTATCCGAGAGCAGCAAGCTGAATTAGAAAGTCAGTTCACCAATCTCCACGAAAGAATGAGTGGACCCGGCCCAGCCCTTCATGATCCAACTTGCGCAATCACTACTCGATCAGGAACTACTACCAAGGATCCCCCACATCCCAACCGAAACCCCATCACAAGGGAACCCGAGTTAGGAAATGAGGCGACTCCCGCACCTCTTCCCACTACTCACGATCCTCCTCCACAAACACCAGCACCAGCCCAGCGACCAACTCTCGCACGGATTCCCTATCCCTCTCGTCTAAAGAATCAAAAGGCTGAAGAAGACAATGAAAGAATATTGTCTTATTTGAAACAAACATCCGTCAACATACCACTCCTTGATGTATTCTATCACATCCCTAAAGATAGTAGATACTTCAAGAGGTTGATATCTAATCGGAAAAAGCTTGAAGGATTGATATCATTAGGAGAAGAATGTTCAGCTATCATCCAAAAGAGCATGCCCAAGAAGAAGGAAGATCCGGGCAGTTTTACCATTCCTTGCTCTATAGGGGCGCTTTCTATGAAAAACGCCTTGGCAGATCTTGGGGCAAGCATTAACCTGATGCCTCACTCCCTGTTCCTTAAACTCGGATATTCAGGGCTTAAACCAACTAGGATGAGTATCCAATTAGATGATCGATCAATCAAATATCCCATTGGAGTTTGTGAGAACGTCCTTGTAAGGGTGGGGGAATTCAATTTTCCAGTCGATTTCGTAATTTTAGAGATGGAGGAAGATAATTCCGTCCCAATAATCCTTGGAAGACCCTTCTTGGCTACAGCTCGTGCCATCATTGATGTTCATGATGGTAAACTCACTTTACGAGTAGGATCCGAGAGCTTGACCTTCGACATTAAGGATTATATGAGACATTCTTCTTCCTGCGGTCGCCCCGTATATTTAGTTGAAGAAGTTGATGAATTTGTTGACGACATAGATGGCTGCATTGACGAGTATCTATTAAACGAATTCATGAATAATGATAACAACGTAATATACGACGACCAAGAAATTGAGATGGTTGGAGTTGTGTCCTTTTATCCTCGTCAGGATGAAATTGAACCTATTGAGCTTCAAAGGCCGGGAAACAAGCTAAAACCATCGATCAAAGAGCCTCCTACCTTAGAACTGAAAGATCTCCCGAGTCACTTGGAATACGCCTTCCTTCAAGGGGAGAACCAACTCCCTGTCATCATAAGCTCTTCGCTAAACACTATTCAGAAAGAGAAGCTCTTAGAAGTTTTAAAAGAGTACAAAGGGGTGATTGCGTGGAGTGTTGCCGACATTAAGGGAATAGATTCTACATTCTGTACTCACAAAATCCTCATGGAGGAAGATTACAAACCAACCGTTCAACCGCAAAGGCGGGTTAACCCTAACATCAAAGAGGTAGTGAAAAAAGAGGTCATTAAGCTTCTGGATGCAGGTCTCATCTACCCCATATCAGATAGCCCACGGGTCAGCCCGGTCCAAGTGGTTCCAAAAAAAGGAGGGATGACGGTTGTAAAAAATGAGAAGGGTGAGTTGGTGCCGCAAAGAACGGTTACTGGGTGGCGTGTATGTATTGACTACAGAAAGTTGAATGATGCCACCCGAAAAGATCATTTTCCTCTGCCGTTTATTGACCAAATGCTTGAAAGGTTAGCAGGGCACGAATACTACTGTTTCCTTGATGGCTTTTCAGGATACTTCCAAATTCCTATTGCTCCTGAAGATCAGGAGAAAACTACATTTACATGTCCTTACGGAACGTTCGCTTACAAGCGAATGCCCTTCGAGTTATGTAACGCACCCGCAACCTTTCAACGATGTATGATGGCCATATTCCATGAGTTAATTGAGGACAGCATGGAAGTCTTCATGGATGATTTCTCGGTGTTTGGAAATTCTTTCGACCTTTGTCTTTCCAACCTTAGGAAGATGTTGAAGCGATGCGAGGAAACTAATTTGGTTTTAAATTGGGAAAAATGTCATTTCATGGTAAAAGAAGGAATTGTCTTAGGGCATAAAGTCTCGGGGAATGGAATTGTGGTCGATAGAGCAAAAATCGAAGCAATTTCCAAACTCCCCTATCCTACTACCGTTAAAGCCATTCGCAGCTTTCTTGGTCATGCAGGTTTTTATCGAAGGTTTATTAAAGATTTTTCGAAAATTGCCCGGCCAATGACACAGCTTCTTGTTAAGGATGCCCCTTTTGATTTTTCTGGAGAATGCAAGGAAGCATTTAACCGACTAAAGAAAGATCTCACTCAAGCACCTATAATGGTCACCCCTGATTGGTCTCAGCCATTCGAAATCATGTGTGACGCTAGTGATTATGTTGTCGGCGCAGTGCTCGGCCAAAGGAAGGAAAAGCATTTTCAACCAATCTACTATGCTAGCAAAACCATGAATGTAGCACAAGAGAACTATACAACCACTGAGAAAGAACTTTTAGCCGTTGTTTTTGCCTTCGACAAATTCAGGCAATATCTCGTTCTCTCTAAAAAAAGAAATCAGCCAATTTACGAAGGAACGTAAGAGGTCTTTTTAGTTTTCCCCGTAGGAATTGTTCTTCGACACAGTAACCGGCCCGTTAAAAGCTTTTTAGAAATTATTTGGAAGCTATTTTTGGACGTACTGGTTCTTTCGACGCTTACCGAAATTGCCATCATCCTATCCCCTCAAACCTTTAACGAA